>JALPQI010005077.1:0-70336 GCA_025490895.1 Thaumatotibia leucotreta | reverse complement strand
TTTTCTCCTATCAAGATCGAGAAAGCTCGCAATTTCTGAGTGCAAATCATATTAGTTCCCAAATCCAATAAAGGGAGCGAGACAACTTTGAAAAAATGTCCCGTTTGTTCTTGTACAGTCAAAGACAAAATAAGATGTATACAAAAACGTTCAAAAATATGTCCCAGTGCACTCTAATTCTGTGTAATAAGAAAGTCGTAACATATTTATGAGCGGATTCTTTCGATACTTATTTTTGCACTTGACTGTACGTATGTTCTAAAGAAAACTACACTAAAGCCTGAGTGACAGCGTCAAGCGGCGCGTGAGGCGGGGTGTGTAGCGGTGTGTCGCGCGTTCAAGTGATTTGGACAACGTATACTCAGGCTACTCGCTTACGTTTACGCCACGCTGATCGACCCGCTGTTACCCCGTTCGAGTGCTTAATCAAGCCTTACACTAGTCTAAGCGACCAGCGTCAAGCGGCGCTACAGGCGGGGCGACGAGCGTCCAAGAGGTTTGAACAGCGTACACTCAGGCCACTCGCTTACGTTTACGCCACGCTGATCGACCCGCTGTTACCCCGTTCGAGCGCTTAATCAAGACTTACACTAAAGTCTGAGCGACCAGCGTCAAGCGGCGCTATAGGCGGGGCGGCGAGCGTCAAAGAGATTTGAACAGCGTACACTCAGGCCACTCGCTTACGTTTACGCCACGCTGATCGACCCGCTGTTACCCCGCTCAAGCGTTTATTCAAGCCGTAAACTAGTCTGAGCGACCAGCGTCAAGCGGCGCTACAGGCGGGGCGTCGAGCGTCCAAGAGATTTGAAACAGCGTACACTCAGACCACTCGCTTACGTTTGCGCCACGCCCCTCGCCCCGCTATACGCTCCGCTCGAGCGTTTACTCAGGCCTTACATTAAGAAGATTACGGGTGCGGCTCCACTGAGGCAGAGAGGAGCGGAGATGTGCAAAATTGACGAATTACATTCTTCAAATTCAAAATTCGAAACACTGTCATGCGGTCTCATTTGCCATTCTTCTCTCGGCCTCAGTGGAGCCGCACCCTATACCTTATCACATGTGGGCAGCATGTGACATGTCACATTAAGTCACCATATGCAATTTGCAAATCCACAATCTAACAATGGAAATCGTGCCAAGGAAGCCCTACATAATCGAAAAATGTCGAAGCGTTTGATAGAGATCAAAGATCAATCATTCATTATACAGATGCTGCACTTGGTTACCTACAGCGATCCGGTTGACTGTCAAACTAAGCAATGAAAATTTGCGAAAATGTTGTAACGTTTCGTACCGAAAATTCATAATCAGCCTATAGCCGCATTGACGCATTAGGAGGTAAATGCCCATAATCGCCACGCTGGGCAAACGGATTGGCAATCGCAGTAATGTGTCCACTATGATGACGCTGCTGCCCATCATCAATCTTGTAGAATGATCAGTGACACTTTAATCCCTTAGTCGACTCTTACGACACCCGCAGGAGGAGTTGGAGTGGTGACAAATGTATTCTTACTGCCGTCACCACACGGCAACCGAAAACCGAAAATTATCATCTTTCTATTTTGCAAACCACCATTATTTAGATATTATTCGTTTATCCGCATTTTGAAAGAAAGGGGTTCGATATACATTATTGGTTACTACTGGCCGCGAAAGCTGAGGACTGTTATTGCAATACACAAAAATTAAAAAAAATTAAACCGAGTTCAACCGACTTCTCCAAGATCTTAATCATTAGACCCCTACTTGATGCCAGCAAAAATAATACATCTAGTTTCAAGTCAGCTAAAATAAGACTTTCCGAAGTAATTTGGCAAGATATTGAGTTATTCGTCCATTTGTCGTGCACATGATTAATGCAAATTTAAAACTCATTGCTTTTCTCATAGATGGCATTGTTAAGATTGGACCAAATTAAAAGAGACCAAACGGGAAGCAAAAGCTTTCAAAAAACCGGCCAAGTGCGAGTCGGACTCGCGTGCAAAGGGTTCCGTACCATTATCAATTTATTAAAAAAAAATACAGTTAAATCAACCTACCTCAAAAACTATAGAAGATAATTTTATCAAACCAAAAATCGTTGATAGAGTTTATTAATGTGCATAACATATATTTTTTTCAGAATTTTATATAGCGTAGTTTAAAAAATAGAGGGGGGGGACACATTTTTCAGACTTTGAGACCTGATATCTCGAAAACGATTTGCTTAAATAAAAATGTGATGTATAAACCTTCATATCGTTTTCAAAGACCTTTCTATTAATACCCCACACGCTTATGTACAACTAAAAAAAAAATTCTACCCCTCAGTTACATGTATGGAGGGCCCCCACCCCAATGGTTTTTTTTACAATTTAGTATCACATTCTTGTAGCGGTTCATACAACACATATTCTTACCAAATTTCGTTACTGTAGCATTTATAGTTTCCGAGTAAATTGGCTGTGACAGACGGACAGACGGACAGACGGACAGACGGACATGACGAATCTATAAGGGTTCCGTTTTTGCCATTTTGGCTACGGAACCCTAATAAAAAAAGAAACATCAAAATCAGTTCACCCAGTCGGAAAGTCTTAGGCAACAAACATAAAAAAAAACGGTCGAACTTACGTAAGTAATAGGGACGGGGCTATACTAAGGAATGAGATAATGATATTCACCTCTCATTCCTTAGTATAACTCCGTCCCTATAACTTACGTAAATACTTACAGGTGTACGAGCGCTCTAAGTCAGTTGAAAACGACACATGCAGTTGTATGGAAGATAACCTTCTGTGTCATTGATCTATGACAGTGACCTAGCCTACAATACAGCCTGTTAATCCAATGCTTGTTACAAATACCGTGAATATTTCAGCGCACCCATTCTCGAAACATCGTCTACGTCCAACGTATCTTGACCCGTGAGCTCTTGATTATCGGGCCGATCTTAAACTGGTTAATGTGGAAGACACGAGAGAAATATGTCAGTGAATGATGGCTGTAGGTATACCTCAGTAGCCGTGGAGTCGCCGTTGTGATTGAGCGTACGTTTATGGTTCTTCGAAGTGAGTTTCGTTCGAGTTTTCGTGGTTAAACAATATTTTCAAGGTCGATGCTATTGATGACTTTTTTTGCTATAAGGGAGGAAAATAAAAAAAATTTTCTTGAACACTTCAAGGACAAGAACAGGAATCTTGTTGGATGTACTGAGACTTTTGGAAAAGGATAGACCGATTGAAATTCAAGATTGATAAAAGTGATAGTGTAATTTAAAAAAATATAAATATTAAAAGTGCATGGTAGCATTTTCTTTTAAGTAAAAGCTACGGGCAGAAATACGAGTATGTACATATTGGAAACCAGAAGACTAAGGCAACTGTCACCAACGGTGTAGTTTATGTGACTTCAAAGTTTGTGTCCCTCGTATGTCGATAACGTGTCGTTGTTAAGTGGTTACCGTGTTGTTTTAGAACAGACAGAAGCTATGATGGGCCCGTGATGCATCTTTGTCGCCGGAATGTCGTTACTGTGTTGCTGTGGTGACCCTTACTTCAGGAGACGTTAGGTTTGGGAAACACTGGGCCTCGCCTCTTCATTTAATTTTTGGTACTTGTACGTATGAGTTAAATAAATAAATATCTTGGAAAATCTCACACAAATCGACCTAGTCTCACGTAAAGCTCAGTTATGACTTTTGATGTGGGTACCGTAACAACATATTTATAGATAGATACATATAAATACTTAAATACATAAACAACCATGTGCAAGAAACATATATTCGTGATAAATAAAATACACAAATAATGCCCTCGCCGGGATTCGAACCCAGAACCTTCAGCTTCGTAGGCAGCCTTTCTGCCATCTAGGCTATGGAGGAACTAGGAATTGAGCCCTTATCCATACTTTTGCAATCGACACGTAAAAATGTACTTTCACGGATTAATATGAGTAAATCGACTTTGTAACACCAATAAAATGCATGTTTCATCATCGTCATCAGCCTATGATAGTCCACTGCTGGACGTAGGCCTCTCCTATTAACTATGCGTATAGACGCATTACGACGTAAATGCCCATAATCGCCACGCTGGGCAAGCGGATTGGCGATCACAGTAATGTGTCCACTATGATGACGCTGCTGCCCATCATCATTCTTTTATCAAATAATGATCAGTGATACTTCAATCCCTTAGTCGCCTCTTACGACACCCGCAGGAGGAGTTGGGGTGGCGACAAATGTATTCTTGCTGCCGTCACCACACGGCTTCATGCAAAATGCATGTTTGCAATGTTCACACAACATAATTTTGCATAAAACCCGCGTGACTCAGGTGACCGTAACCATGGCAATAACAGACAGAGACGTTGATTCACCCATATTCTAAATTTGAAATAATAGAATGATTGCTCTCGTTGGTCATATGAAGGGTCCACGGAAAGAACATGTCTAGACAATCCAAATTACAGAAGGAAAAATCACCTTAATTTAAACATAATAAGGTGTGAATTTGCTCTGATTTTTTTAAGCACTAGACATGTTTTTTTCCGTGGAGCCTTCATATAATACGTATGTATCTCGCTCGTAGCAGCCTACGGCGTAGCACTGATCGGGCTATTTTTCGAGTAGCTATCGGCCCATAACTTTGTCTGCGTAGAGTTTGGTTGACGCTACGAGCAGATGCAATATTGACGTTTATATATACAAGGTGGAAAGAAAAGTCGGGCCCTGTTAAATCGTTAGTCAGGATTACTTAATTTTACTTATTTAAAGAAGAAAAAAGGTTCATCAAAGGGTTTTAATTTTGTATCTCTCATATTAGCTATAGTAAAATGTAGCCAATTTTTTTTGGTACTAAATAGGTATTTCATTTTATCGATATTTTCTCTGACAGACAAATGTAACATATACAATAAAGGAAATGTAAATGGAGACCTAGGCTCTCCAAAACATGTAGCGCGTAATGACTAAATATACGTATACGTGAGTTTAACCGTTTAATTATGTGTATATACTTATAGTATTTCATATAGAACTCTTCTATCCCTTAGTCGACTCTTACGACACCCACGGGAGGAGTCGGGGTGACACATATCTTACTACCGTCACTACTTATCATGGATAAACAAACACCAAATAAAAATCCCATACGTACTACGTAGTAATACTAACTGCAACAATTTTAAATGTACATCGGTGGACCTTGTTACAAAAGCCATACACTACAGGGGCCCGTTACTCGTAAGCTTGTAACTTGTAATACAAGCTGACATCCTTATCTAATTGATAGTGTAAAAAAGAGACTTCCACTTGTATTACAAGTTACAAGCTTTCGAGAAACAGGCCCCTGGTCAAAAGTTTAAGTTCATTCCATGATTTTAATACAAAATAGATTTTAGAGCGATATTTTTTTTTCAGTGTTAAAAGCTAAATATTTTTACTACCGATATCTTGCTGCTTTAAGAGCTATTTAATATTAATTTTCCATTAAATCTGAACAATTTCATACATCAGATTCGATAACAATTCATACGTAAGTGAAATTGTCATTTTTGATGATCATTACAGTAAGGTGCATTTAGACCAAACGATCATTCGCTCATTCTATCCCCCACTTTACGAAATCAACGAATTTCGTCGAATCACATTTTGTGTAACGAAAAAATTTCGTAGAGTGGGGGATAGAACGAGCGAATGCTCGTTTGGTCTAAATGCACCTTTAGTATGAACATCTGTCACACCTGCCTCAGTTGTCTGAACTGTTCTAAAGTAACGGCTAATTAAAAAAAAGGAATAGCTCAATAACAACATATTAGTTGAAAACAAGGGTCGACTTAAATGCTGGAAAAATGATAGCTCAAAAAGTCGATTTCGTATAGCGTTTGCCAAGGTCCGCTTTCCTGCTACATTTCTGCAACTTTGCGTGATCCTGGGCATCTTCTACTGTAAGCCCATTCATACTCGTGTCAGCCTTCACGACAATTAGCCATCGCTTCTTTGGTCTGCAACGGGGTCGGGGGCCGTCAAGCATCAATTTCACTTAGTGTTCTGAGCGAGAATTCACTTGTTCGTGGGCTGACGAACGAACATTGTGCTATATGAAATTCTGTTTTCATCTGTCCAAGAACGAACGAATGGTTATACTCTTGTGTCGTCTCGTTCGTTTTTCGTCACGTTCCTAAATTTGTCCGATTCTGCTTTCGTCACCCATTCTTTATTCGTCACGATCGTCGATGGTCTTTCTCACTTTCGGTCAAATTTGTTGTTCATCTTTATCGTAATCCGTCTCGATCTTAACTCGTCATAAACTAAATTCGCTGTGTGATTCACGGAAGGTCGTCTGGTGTAATTGGAAGCACGTTGGACCGGCAATTCAGAGGAAGCGGGTTCGAATCCCGTGACAACCAGTCTTTCGCAATTGATTTTTTCTATAGTAAGCACATCTGTTACGACATTGTAAAATTAATTTTGTTTAAAATTTGTTTTTTCAGTCAAATAATGCTCACGGTTTGGCTAAAAACCTGCATCTCAATCCTCGGTTTCCATAAACGCCTGCATCATGTTAACACACTGTATATACATGTATGTATATGTATATTTTGCCTTATCTTACTGTACTTTCCCTTTATGTCCCGTAGTTTTGGGACGCCCTGTATTACACTTGGCCTCGAAGCCCTTGAGTCTAATAGTTGGCAATGAAAACGGTTTTGGAGGTCGATTGCCGATCAGTGCCGATTTTGCAGTCGTATGGCTTCAAGCTGGCTTAGACTAACCATTCATAAAAATCGGTAAAAAGCGTGTCGGGCCACGCATAGGAAATGACTACCTATAAATAACTTCTAGTTATAATAATAGAAAAGTCTTACCCTCTAACATCGACAGTTTTAAATGGAGCAAAAATAATCACCAAATTAAAAATAAAAAAAACTACTTCAACCGATTACACCCAAAATCCTATCAAAACAGTTTTTTTTGTACAGATGGTGTACTTTTTAGGCTCTAGTGCGAGAAGTGGGGTCATTTTACGTCAGGTCCAAAACTTCGGAGGGCCATCTGTACTAAAAAACGTCGTACGAGGCACGTGCAAAAACTATCTATCGTTTACGCACTTGTGTCGTAATGTATTATAAGTCAGTTAAAAAATAATTATTCATATCGGTTGGCGTGATATCGAGTTATTCGTCCATTTGTCGTAAACATGCTTAATGCTTTATAACTTATATTCTTTTTATCGATTTCGTCAAACATTGTTGAAATTGTCTCGGAGCATCGTACTTTTTTGGGCGTTAACTTTTTCATTAAGCTTTAGATATCTGATTTTTTTTATCGGGCTGCTTTATTTCGTGGTCAAGCCTTTTGGTAACGAGCGAGGAAATAATAGGAACAAATGTATCGGCTTAACCGAGCCTTGAACGGTTCACGATCGCAACGTGGTAATGCTGGTAATTACCACACTGACAGCTCGCGGCCGTGACTCGCTTCAGCCGAGCGTTCTGATTGGCGGAGCGAGCGGTGGCCTTTTGACCGGTGTAAGGAGACCCTCTCGTCTGACCGTCTGTAATGATTACACTCACATCTAGATAAAGTACTAACTGCAAAAATGTAGTGAATGAATGAATGACTTAATGTCACTTGCGTCAAAAAATTGAAACAAATCCCTTGAACAAACTTTTTGATCAATCTTACAGTTGTAAGTAGATTTGCTGTCAGTACGAAAAATGAACACTAATTTCTAATTCCCTATGTGTTTACATGACACGTGCGCGTCATGATGTGTGCGTCACATCAACTCTCGTGAAACTACATAAAGATGCTAGAGCAGGGCGTGCGGTGTGGCATTTACCATTGAACAGTAGAAAAAAAAGTAATCAAATATGGCTGACTTTCCATAGTATTCGACGTCTCTGACACCTATCGTGAAACACGTTCGCAGATACAATTTTACGTTAATACTAATAAATATTAAATCAATAATTTTAACTAGAAATGTATGTGAACTCAAGGTGTAAGGTTTTAAGTTGGTGATAAAACCAAGTATGTGTTCTAAAAGTGTAAGACTATGCAAGTTTTTAGGTTTGTTTAATTTGTTTTTGTTTGTTGTATATATCTCCAAATAAAATAAAATGAAATAAGATAAATAAAAATAAATAAAATTAAATATTATATACATATACAATATTTAATTATTGCGGCTTTCAATGCTTACTAAAAAAACTGTACCTCTACTCTACGTCATGACGTTAGAATGTATGGTCGTGTTCGGATGTCTTTGAGCGCCATGTAGCGTTGTGAATTTAAGCGTGGAGGCGTAAACTAAAGCCTCGAGTTGTGACTGAAGTCTAGAAGCCTAGAACCTTAAAGTATCTACCGTATAATAGCCTCAAATAAAAAACTTCGTGTTGCCGTCATCAAACATTGAGTCTTTAAAACTCGAGCTTTAAAGCCGTCTAAGCCTTCAAGGTTCAAGTCAATAAAGTTTACTACTAGCAAATACTAGCCTAGAACGCACACTGTTTGAGCTCTTAACGCTTGACTCAGACCTTCGAAGTTTGGGAGCTAGAGCTTTTAAAAAATTCGAGTTTTTAAATCTTGAGTTCTCTATTAAGCCCGAGCGTTAAAGTTTTTTCTTAAGAGATAAAAAAAAACTTGAGTCATTAAGGTTCGTATCTTTTTTGACCTTGAACTTTAACCCTTAGGTGCATACAGTATCATAAATGATACGACCGAAATGACACATGTCGAAATAAGTAATCAATTGCGACTGACACACTAAGCAACAGAGTTCTAATTGGCATCGATTGTTTGCATAAGTCATTTCAGAATTAAAATGTGTGATACCATATGCACCTAAGGGTTAAACGCTTAAGTCTTCAAAGCTTAAACCTTCAAGGTTGGTGAGCCTTTAAGGCTTAAAAGTCTTCAAGACTAGTCTTTTAACAACACCATGGCCCGTGGCCTCTCCGATATATCTGATGGTGACTGTACTATAGCGACAGTGAAGGTGTTAACTAGTCACTCGAGGCTAATCACTCGCGTTTACGTACGATTGGAATGATGTTAATTGATTCAAGGAGGGTTAAAGCCAAAGTCGAACTTGAACTAGGAAAGTGTAAACAGAAAATACGAAGTATAGAAAAAGTTCAATGTTATAGAGATGGTTGTTTGTACAGTCGACGTCAAAGATATCATTACGGTTTAGGTGCCAAAAATATATTTACACAACCTTAATGTCAAGGTAATAAAGTCGTGTAAATATATTTTTGGTGCCTAAACCGTAACGATATCTTTGACGTCGACTGTACGTATTTATACATCATCATCATCAGCCTATGATAGACCACTGCTAGACGTAGGCCTCTCCTATTAACTGCGTATAGACGCATTAGGAGGTAAATGCCCATAATCGCCACGCTGGGCAAGCGGGCTGGCGATGGCAGTAATGTGTCCACTATGATGATGCTGCTGCCCATCATCAATCTTTTATCAAATAATGGTCAGTGACACTTCAATCCCTTAGTCGACTCTTACGACACTCGCAGGAGGAGTTGGGGTGGTGACAAATGTATTCTTAATGCCGTCGCCACACGGCCAAACGGTGTATTTATACGATATGATGCAACTACATTATACAGGGTGATTACGGGGTCGTGATCCCAACATATTAATCGACTCGAACTTCACTAGTCGTAAAAAAGTATGTTTGTTTGTATAAATTCCGTGGGAAACCTTGATTAGAAAGACCATCTTAACAGGTTTTTCACAGTTGGTATCATGACCTCGTGATCACCTTGTATACAGGATGGAAAGGGACGACGTTCCTTCCCGCTACCGACCGGGTCTACCAATCATTATGATGAACTTTCAGTATAGTACCAACATATAAATATTTAATAAAAAATTTAATCCCTCATACAAAATGACTGATTAAAATTCAATAGTATGGAAAAGCCAATTTTCCATGTACGCTTTCGATGTTGGTATACTGAGAGTTCATCGTAATGATTGGTAGACTCGGTCGGTAGCGGGAAGGAACGTCGTCCCTTTCCACCCTGTATATCATTACAAATGACAGTAGCGCATAATGCTTTTCCATTGACTTGACAGAATATTAATTCTCATTACTGTCACAACTTCAGTGTCCATTTCACTGAAGGTAATTTAGACAGGTATACCTACATGACGACACAAGTTCGAAAGAAACGTGAAGCGATAGCGATAGATTAAACACGACCGAAGGACACGTCATCATAGACATACTACTGCGATCGGTCTGCCAACCCGGTTACCCAGCGTGGCGATTATGGGCAATACGTCCTAATAATGCATCCATACGCATTGTTAATGAAGCTACGCTCTTAGTGCTACGTCGTAGATGCTAGCATAACTTCACGATATGCAGTACAAATGGTTTGTAGAGGTGTTAGGACTATTGTGACTTTTTTTTTCAATAATTTATTCATAATAAAAATCTTAGGTCTAGGGTACATATCGTCGTTGAGATAGCTAATACCCACATGTGTAAATTCATAGTTTGACAAAGGAAGACTGTAAACATATGTCATTTGAATTGATTTTTCAGTTCCTGAAATTGTGCACATAACGGAATTGGCAATCTCAACGACGATATATTATGTTTGTCGCTTACCGAAGCCTTCTTGGCTTAATTGTGAGTGATTTGTCGCAAATTACACTTTTGCTTCTCCTAACTTAATATGGTTAGTGAATGCAGGTATCTAATAACAATTTATAAAGTGACTTTATAGGATTCTTTTACATTTAACAGCTTTATCTATTGTTTCTATTTTATTTAGTATCGCTACAGGTAAATCATTCAAGAGATAGAATAATAGGCCTTTCTCAAGAGGTCGTGCTCGCAAGCTCTCTGTATGGATGCCTCAACCAAATTGAAAATGTCTAGTGCAATCGACAACACAGCTGTGAATACAGACAAAGTGCCAGAAATATTTATACACACCTTTATATCCAGGCAATAAAGTTCTGTTTACATATTTTTGGCACTTTGCCTGTGTTCACAAGTGTGTTGTTGATTGTACTAACGCTAAGTTGCAGACAAACAGACGGACATAGCGAAACGATAAGGATAATTTGTTTACTACAGATCTCTAAAAAGTTGCTGTAATTAAACGTTTTCAGCAGTCTACTAAGTGGCCGATTTCAATACACTAATGCGTACGCATACTGATATGATACGTGTTTTCACCCTAATGCTATCAGTAATCAACAAGCTCAACAGGGGCATTCCACGAGAATGTCGCTTACGTCACGCTTACACTATCTATGGCAGCTACGTTATATAAATGCCCAAAGTTAGAAAAAACTGTGTGAACGTGTAAGTTAAGTCCCGAAATATTACCACACTAGAACTCGGGTTCCCATCATTTTTAGAAGTACTAAAATAATCGCGTTATGTAAGCGATACTCTCGTGGAATGCCCCAACAGCCAACCAAATTCGAAGGACAAAATTCCTTTTATTTCACATTACAGTGAATATTCTTTAGTACTAGAAAATCGATCGACCCGCAAAACTCCGCATGCAATTGTTCTCACATATCAATAAGACATTATGCAATTGACTCGAAACTGATCGTAAACTGATCGTCTATTTTGCACGTCTAACCGCCAATTACCTTTTCAGAGGGACTGCTGTAACAACCCCACTTATCGACACACATGATTTGACTAGAATATTAAAACCGGCCAAGAGCATGTCGGGCAGTGCTAGGGTTCTGTAGTTATTCAAAACGGCTGGGCCGATTATGTAAGAAATAGTTATAAAAAGTATTCTAGAAGTCCACTATTCATGTTTTTTTTGCATATTTATTGGACCCACGAATCATAAATCAGAGGGGGAAACACATTTTTTTTATCCTAGAGCGGCTCCGAAAATATTGACTAAAGAAAAAAATATCTGTCACTCTCTTTATTATTTTAGAAAAAGCTATTTGATAATACCCCACACTATAAGATTACAAAAGAAAAATAACTCCCCATTTGAAAAGTAGGGGATGTATTTTTTTTCTACATTTTATTCTACCACTTAGTTGGCGTGATTAATATCTATCTATCTATCTATCTATACTTGTACCTAGTTGCAAATTTCTATTACTAATTGCCACAGAGTTATGCCGCCGACAGACAGACAGACGGATATGACGTAGCTAGAAGAGTTCCTAGTTTACTACGGAACCCTAAAAAGTTCTCCTATTTAAGTTTCCCTACAATTCCAAAAGTTTTATTTGGTAAACATCTTTCTAACCCCAAAATGCACTCTTTTACTCTAAAACTATGCTATGTGGTGACGACGATAAGAATACATTTATACAATACATTTGTCACCACCCCAATTCTTTCCATGGGTGGCGTAAGACACGCTACTGTCAACTCGATTGCCCAGCGTGGCGATTATTGGTATTTACCTTTTAATGCGTCCTAGGCTAAGGATAGGCCGTTTTCCAGCAGTGGACTGAGACAACATCATCATCATCATAAAACTGTTAAAATAAAAAAAAATCTTAGTATAAGTAGACTGAATCCGGCAAACATCATGCGACATTTATAACTTAAAATTTGCTCAGATATCCGTTGTTAATGTTTTTCCCTTTCCTCATGGGATTTAGCAGTAAAACGACAGTATAGGACAGAAAATGTCCAGTTTTAGGTTTGAAGTGTTTACTAGATAATACAACTCAGGATGGACGGACTACAAAACTGCCAAGCATCGGAAAATAGAAATAATATCAGGCAGAATGGTTAATAGGACAATTACATGGTGTCGTTTGCATAGAATAGCAAAGCCTTGATATACTGCTGTTTAAATCATGGCTCTACTTAGGAAAGGGTTGGATTGACCGTTAGTGCTTGAATTCGAATATATTCGAATATTCGAAAACGTAGAATATTCGGTCCACTTTGGTGTTTTTTTTAATACCTAAAATTATAATTAGACTATATAGACACCTATTTTACTTTTAAATTATCTAGTAAAATCTTTTTGATTGCTATTGATTTTTTTATTATTTTAATACACGAATTACATGATAATTGATAAACATCAAATTAATTTTTTTAACGTTTATTTTCTTTTGTTTAATTGTTAATAGTATTCGAATATTTCAATTCGTATTTGGGTGAATCAACTTTTTTTGTCTGTTATTGCCATGGTTACGGTCGCCTGAGTCACGCTGGTTTTAAACAAAATTTTGCTATTTAAACTAAGCAAACATACATTTTTCTGGTGCTAATACGTAAGCCCTTTCCTTAGTGGGCCACGTACAGACATGCACTACATGCATGTTTGCCTAATTTTGTATGAAACCAGCGTGACTCAGGCGACCGTAACTGTGGCAATAACAGACAGAAAAAGTTGATTCACCCATTTACGTATATAATATACGTTATTAAGACGTATCTGCCACATCTGCACTATCTGCAGGTCTAAACTTAAATATAATATAATAATAATAAAAATCGAATATTCGAATACCGGACTTATTAGAATATTTGCAAGCCCTACGATCAACCTGGTATTGACATAGTTATTTCTGCGACGGGTGCAGTGTTGGACGTCGATTGAAATCGAAAAAAGTTTAAGTTTCGATTTCTTGCAGTCTCTCTCCTCTAGTTCACCTCAGCAATAAGAATGTCGGAGTCAGAGGTAACTAAATATAGGAGTAATCAAATTTATATTCAATAACAAAATGTGATTACTGATTATAAATCTATGTAGTCGAAGTGCCCGTTTGTCTGAAAAGTTATATATATATACGCTTAAGAATAATAATATATGCTTCGGTGCGCTAAACTTGAAATAAGGTAAATGTCCCCTATTACGGTATGTTAAGGGTCTCGAGACTTTGTGTATTTTTAAATAAAAATCTTAGCAATATACCGCTACAAAAGCTTTTGAATATGTTATATTGATTCTTTGACAGTTAGTTTATGCATACATTTTATAGATTTTGCTCAAACTTTTTTATATATTAATTTAATTGTGAACGTCTTATTTGCTGCCTATTGCGTGATAAAATTCGGCGCTGCTCCTAATTTCGTGAACTTGCGGCCCCTATTTCGTGATAAAGATATTTAGAGTAAATGACTATTGTTTCTTTAACAAAATGTCATTTTTAACGAACTTGATTAAGTTAAGATACTATACGGATATCATTTAAATGAAACAACATGGTTAAGTGAGATCCAGCTTAAAGTTTTTATTTCTTAATAATTAAACAAGATAAAATCTACCGATTTGCATACCATAATACTCTTTAGGCGAATAAAAACAAACTTAAATAAACTTGAACAGTAAACAATAAACAAAAAACCTCTCTTTGATTGATAACGAAATAAACATTAATTAGGGTAGACCGGGGTAAATCGGATCAGCGGGCGAATCGGATCAAGGTCCAAAATCTCAAATGCTCGAGTTTACCACACTTTTATTCTAAGAATAGCGCTTACTCTCAGATACTAGTGACAAATTACTATGGAGTTTTGACATTACTATCCCAGAGTAAGCATTATTCTTAGAATGAAAATTTGGTAAAACGCACCCTTAGTATTTTAAAAGATTCTTCAACAATTTGAAGATTTTTTTAAATACTAAGTGTGCTCAATAACACACTTCAGTTGAGCAACACTTCCTCTAGTTGTCCTTAATCGTTAATTAAAAAAAAATACGTAGTGATTTTGGACCTTGATCCGATTCGCTTCGGTCTACCTTAAATGAAAATCAGAACATAAGTAATTAAGTTTACGGTTATGTATGTGACTGTACATAATTAGGCATTAAAACACTCGTGTGATCATATTATGAAACTTGCCTACGGCTCGTTTCATAAAACCACACTCGTGTTTAATGCCTCTTATTATGCGCCAGCCACATAAATAACTATTATTTTATTAAACGATCGAGGACAAAGAGAGGAAATGTGGCTCATTTTAATTGCGCTCAATTTGACGAAATGTGAAAACACTAATATGGGTATTTTTGACCTTGATCCGATTCTCCTCGGTCTACCCTACTGTCTCTCTATCGGTAAATTTACGATACTTACATGTCTGTTTGTTACCCACTACTATAGTTTACACTATCACGAAATTAGGGAAAAGTAATAAATGCTGGTGCCTAATTTCGTGATACTGACTTTTTGAAATTCCCGCGATTATTTTTTTAAGTTAATATATAAATTACGTAGGTGAGTTATAAACAATCTTAAATGTAACAAACAAACACAACAATAAGTAAAGTAAACCTAATCATAACCAAATTTATGCTGGTAAGTAATATGTGAATTTACCTAAAAACTGTGAATTTGGGTAAGGTTCAAACTCGTTTTATGAGAATTCAAGTGAAAAAAACCTATACCGGAATTAGCTCAAATTAAACTTAAGTAAATACAGTATCTAGTTTTTCATTTACAATACAATTTACTTTAGTTGTTATATTAATAAACAATCAATTAAAATAAGTCATGAATTCCCTTATTTCGGTAGTATCACGAAATAAGGGACATACCAAAAATTTGGTGCACCTTATTCCGTGAGTCAATCAATTGCAATTTTTAGCAACTTCTATGTTTAAATATTACCTTTTTCCGTGTCAAATCGATAGTTAAAGAACTCAAAGAAACACTCTAGAAATTTCAAATCAAAAGGACTTACCTTTAGCGTTTTATGACCTTAACAAATGAGAGCGTGAACCTTACGGCTACGCTCGGCGTTTGCACACCAAATAGCTGTTCGCGGCACACTGACTGTCCCGAGTGACGTATCGCAGAAAGTGTAGATATAATAATTTTGAAATTTCGTTTGTTAAAAAGCTTAAATAACGAAGATTTTTTACCCGTTTATAATTTAAACATAGGATATTCTGATTTCTTATTATTTGCGCGGAAGTGAAAACTACCGTAATAGCGTACTATCACGTAATAGTGGCCGTTTACCTTATTAGTTATTTGTAATCAACAATAGCTTGATTACATGATTACCCAAAGAAAACCGTTGTAATTAGAGAGATATTTATAAGTAATCCCCCAATCGAGTATTGTACCTAAGACTCAACGTACGGGCCCGGTCATGCATATCCTATTTTTTTCTTTCATATTGTAAGGCTTGTATTTTGTTTGTGTGTATAAATAAATAAAACGCTATGGAACGATAAGGTAAACAGGTAGGGGTTTGGAAAAAGACACTTCCAGACGATGACGTAAGAATAAATAAAAAATGTTAAATCTGAGGTGTTATGATGGCTACGCGTCACTTTCGCACAAGTACATGCTTGTTAGAACGTCACGTCACCGACGACAAACGATTAGATGCAATACCATCATTAGCCTACTGGTATTTATGCTCTTTTTTTCTGTCAGATCTAAGCGTAACTCAAACCTATAGGGTATTTTAATTATTGTCATAATAGTATTGTACACAATTGTGTTATAATAGAGAGCTTTTCATTCGAGTACCGTGTTTAGGTCACGAAGCATGCTGAGTGGCCTAAGTAAGGTACAAGTTTGAAAAACTTGATTATAACACTGTTGTGTACATGTAAGGAAATAAATACGCCGAAACGAAGTGCAGATCCTGAGGTGGCCGCTCGTTGATGTCTTTTTTGCTAGCACGCGATTGGTCAAATTTATTATAGTTGCCTACAGCGTTGGCTTATGAGTCCATTATAGTTGAGTTGCGGACTCAACGTAAATGTATATTATAATTTTGTGTACGTAATCTTAATTCAAACATTAAAGTCGGCGAGTAAAAAAAGTTTCAATTTCTCATTGCTTCGCAGGCGGAGGGAGAGGAGATCCATCTGGACGAGGAGATGGACCGAGTGGTCTGGGCGGAGGGCAGAGAGCGGGACGGGAGGTACCGCGCGACGACGGAGCCGCGCCGAGACAGCGCCGCCCCGGTTCCCCCCGAGTCAGGTAACTTGTGGATGTACCTGATAGAGAGGGACTGAGTGGTCTGAGCAGAGGGAGTGGGTGAGGTGCCGCGCGACGACGGAGCCGCGCCGAGACGGCGCCGCCCCGGTTCCCCCCGAGTCAGGTAACTTGTGGATGTACCTGATAGAGAGGGACTGAGTGGTCTGAGCAGAGGGAGTGGGTGAGGTGTCGCGCGACGACGGAGCCGCGCCGAGACGGCGCCGCCCCGGTTCCCCCCGAGTCAGGTAACTTGTGGATGTACCTGATAGAGAGGGACTGAGTGGTCTGAGCAGAGGGAGTGGGTGAGGTGCCGCGCGACGACGGAGCCGCGCCGAGACAGCGCCGCCCCGGTTTCCCCCGAGTCAGGTAACCTGTGGATGTACCTGAAAGAGAGGGAGTGAGTGGTCTGAGCAGAGGGAGGGAGTGAGGTGCCGCGCGACGACGGAGCCGCGCCGAGACAGCGCCGCCCCGGTTCCCCCCGAGTCAGGTAACCTGTGGATGTACCTGAAAGAGAGGGACTGAGTGGTCTGAGCAGAGGGAGGGAGTGGGTGAGGTGCTGTGAACGACAGCGTTGGCTTGGTTCCTTTGGAGTTAGGTAACCTGTGGATGTACCTGAAAGAGATGGTCTGAGTGGTCTGAGCAGAGGGAGGGAATGGGTGAGGTGCTGTGAACGACAGCATTGGCTTGGTTCCCTTTAAGTCAGGTTAGCTGAACGAGATGGACTGAGTGGTCTGCGGGGGAAGGAGTGAGACGGGAGGTACCGCGCGACGACGGAGCCGCGCCGAGACAGCGCCGCCCCGGTTCCCCCCGAGTCAGGTAACCTGTGGATGTACAGTCGACAAAAAAGTCTCCTTTACAGCTCACAAGTGCAAACATCTTACCACGGATGCGCGATACACATAGAAACTCGGTTGCAACGAACGCTCATGCTGTCGCGTGACGCGACAGCATGTGCGTGTTTGCACGTGTTTGCAGCGTGTTTGCACTTGTGAGCTGTAAAGGAGACTTTTTTGTCGACTGTACCTGAAAGAGATGGACTGAGTGGTCTGAGCAGAGGGAGTGGGTGAGGTGCTGTGAACGACAGCGTTGGCTTGGTCTTTGTGTCAGGTAAGCTGGACGAGATGGACTGAGTGGTCTGCGGGGGAGGGAGCGGGACGGGAGGTACCGCGCGACGACGGAGCCGCGCCGAGACAGCGCCGCTACGGTTCCCCCCGAGTCAGGTAACCTGTGGATGTACCTGAAAGAGATGGACTGAGTGGTCTGAGCAGAGGGAGTGGGTGAGGTGCCGCGCGACGACGGAGCCGCGCCGAGACAGCGCCGCCCCGGTTCCCCCCGAGTCAGGTAACCTGTGGATGTTCCTGAAAGAGATGGACTGAGTGGTCTGAGCAGAGGGAGTGGGTGAGGTGCCGCGCGACGACGGAGCCGCGCCGAGACAGCGCCGCCCCGGTTCCCCCCGAGTCAGGTAACCTGTGGATGTACCTGAAAAAGAGGGACTGAGTGGTCTGAGCAGAGGGAAGGTGTGGGTGAGGAGGTGTGAACGACAGCGTTGGCTTGGTTCCCTTGGAGTTAGGTAACCTGTGGATGTACCTGAAAGAGATGGACTGAGTGGTCTGAGCAGAGGGAGGGAGTGGGTGAGGTGCTGTGAACGACAGCGTTGGCTTGGTTCCCTTTGTGTCAGGTAAGCTGAACGAGATGGACTGAGTGGTCTGCGGGGGAGGGAGCGAAACGGGAGTTACCGCGTAACGATGGAATCGCGCCGAGACAGCGCCGCCCCGGTTCCCCCCGAGTCAGATAACCTGTGGATGTACCTGAAAGATATGGACTGAGTGGTCTGCGGGGGAGGGAGCGGGACGGGAGGTACGGAGCCGCGCCGAGACATCGCCGCCCCGGTTCCCCCCGAGTCAGGTAACCTGTGGATGTACCTGAAAGAGATGGAGTGAGTGGTCTGAGCAGAGGGAGGGAGTGGGTGAGGTGCCGCGCGACGACGGAGCCGCGCCGAGACAGCGCCGCCCCGGTTCTCCCCGAGTCAGGTAACCTGTGGATGTACCTGAAAGAGATGGACTGAGTGGTCTGAGCAGAGGGAGTGGGTGAGGTGCCGCGCGACGACGGAGCCGCGCCGAGACAGCGCCGCCCCGGTTCCCCCCGAGTCAGGTAACCTGTGGATGTACCTGAAAGAGATGGACCGAGTGGTCTGAGCAGAGGGAAGGAGTGGGTGAGGAGGTGCTGTGAATGACAGCGTTGGCATGGTTCCCTTTGAGTCGGGTAAGCTGAATGAGACGGAGTGAGTGGTCTGCGGGGGAGGGAGCGGGACGGGAAGTACCGCGCGACGACGGAGCCGCGCCGAGACAGCGCCGCTACGGTTCCCCCCGAGTCAGGTAACCTGTGGATGTACCTGAAAGAGAGGGACTGAGTGGTCTGCGGGGGAGGGAGCGGGACGGGAGGTATTGCGCGACGACGGAGCCGCGCCGAGACAGCGCCGCCCCGGTTCCCCCCGAGTCAGGTAACCTGTGGATGTACCTGTAGGAGATGGACTGAGTGGTCTGAGCAGAGGGAGTGGGTGAGGTGCCGCGCGACGACGGAGCCGCGCCGAGACAGCGCCGCTACGGTTCCCCCCGAGTCAGGTAACCTGTGGATGTACCTGAAAGAGATGGTCTGAGTGGTCTGCGGGGGAGGGAGCGGGACGGAAGGTACCGCGTGACTATGGAGCCGCGGCGTAACAACGCCACCCCGGTTCTCCCCGAGTCAGGTAATCTGTGGATGTACCTGAAAGAGTTGGACTGAGTGGTCTGGGCAGAGGGAGGCAGTGGGTGAAGAGGTGCTGTGAACGACAGCGTTGGTTTGGTTCCTTTTGAGCCAGGTAAGCTGAACGAGATGGACTGAGTGGTCGGCGGGGGAGGGAATGGGACGGAAGGTACCGCGCGACGACGGAGCCGCGCCGAGACAGCGCCGTCCGGTTCCCCCCGAGTCAGGTAACCATTGGATGTACCTGAAAGAGATGGACTGAGTGGTCTGCGGGGGAGGGAGCGGGACGGGAGGTACCGCGCGACGACGGAGCCGCGCCGGTTCCCCCCGAGTCAGGTAACCTGTGGATGTACCTGAAAGAGATGGACCGAGTGGTCTGAGCAGAGGGAGGGAGTGGGTGAGGTGCTGTGAACGACAGCGTTGGCTTGGTTCCCTTGGAGTTAGGTAACCTGTGGATGTACAGTCGACAAAAGAGTGCCCTTTACAGGCCCCGCACACTAACAAGTTACCTCAGACGCACGACACACACTGCGAAGAAGTCCAGTGCTAGTGTGCGTGAATAGTTCAAATTTAAGAGCTTGTATTTTCTACCTTATCATAATTATTATAAAATTTACTTTACAAAATAATACAGATTTTAGAAATATGTTCGCACTGTAAGACCATAATACATTGATTCAAGATTCAATTTCGCCTAAAGTCTAAAAAATATGTCGCCTTATTTTATAAAAGGTTATTGTCTAGTTTCACGTTAGTTACAACTTTGTGTCATTAGTATTAAGGTTCAAAGTTAATTATATTTAATATCATAGGTTACCATTCAAATTCTTTGACGCCAATTACCTTTACTTGAATGAGGTGGATATTTTATTAATCTACCCGCAATACATATATATCGTTATAAAAATATTGTGGGTAACGGGTATGGCATTAAATTACATTTCATTGCTAACCGACCTTCGTTGCAAGCATTGTTCATTTTACTTTCTTGTTACCTATAGCCAGCCTCCGTAGCCTAGTTGGTAGTGTTGTTTCTGTCAGCCTCCGTAGCCTAGTTGGTAGTGACCCTGCCTACGAAGCTGGAGGTTCCGGGTTCGAATCCCGGCGAGGGCATTATTTGTGTATTTATTTATCACAAATATTTGTTCCTTGGTCATGGTTGTGTATGTATTTAAGTACTTATATGTATCTATCTATTATATATATCGTCGCCTGGTACCCACATCACAAGCCTTAATTGAGCTTACCGTGGGACTAGGTTGATTTGTGTAAGATGTCCCAAGATATTTATTTATTTATTTATTTATTTATAGATTTTGATTGTTTTGTATTAACATGGAGAATACGCGTATTTCGGATTGAAACGGGCCGAAATTATTTTCCTCCATAAACAGAACGTTTTGTTAAGTGAAATCGCACGAAGATGACTGATATCAGTAAGTAATACTCTTAGATAGCTACTTATTAAAAGAAACGCTTGTCTTGTGTGAATAAGTAGATTTCAATTTAAAATATAATAATTTACCTATTATTTTTCTAGTATATTGACACGTTTGAAGTTCAATTAATTACGAAACATGTTAATTTTATATTAAATTTACTTTGCAGAGACCAACAGTGCAGCTGTGGGTTCGCCGGTTTGCTGAGACGGGAAATGTGAAATCAGAGCATTTCGGCCCGAATCCTGGAGCGTATACTGACGCGTCCATGCTTCATCAGGACGTTGTTGCGTCACATTCAAACGACCCGTTTCTCAGCACCCGTGTGACAGCAGCCAGGCAAGATGTGACCTTGCAGACCGTGCGGAACCACTTAAGCGCGGCTGGATAAAGATGTCGAAGACCTGGGAAAAAATTGCGCTGACAAGGGACCACAAAGATTGAACTGCGATTTGCAATGAAATATCTAGACTTTGATTGGTGTATTTAACGTAGTGATATTTACCTACTGACGAAAAATCGTTTAAGTCGGATAAAGACGGCCGTAAAATTTTGTGGAGAAAAAAGGTGAGCGTTATTGTGAAAAAACCGTGTAGGGCTACTGGTAGTTTAACTTTAGGGTATTGGGGCTGGATGTCAGAATAATAGTAAAATGTAACTTCATAAAATGCGACGCATGTCGTGTTATGTTGTGATTAGTATCTAATTTGTTCAATTGATTACTTTATTTTTACTTTGATTTGTTAGATCAAGTGAACGTGGGCTAATATTGTAAGCGAAAATATAGATAGTTTGAATGAAAAAAAAAACGATACAAAGATTGTCTTCATAACATTCAAAACAGTTGATTTCACTATAAAATATAAAACTGGTGACATAGCTAATGCATGTTTGTTGTTTGCATAACTTTTGTATGATTTACAATAAAATTTTAATAATCTAGCACTGGATTATTATATTATCTCGCTGGATTACACGACAAGAAAATATAAATATTAAGACAATTTATCGAATTAGTCAACATTTGAATTTTTTATAGGTTTTCACTTACATTTTTTTACTTAACAGATATTTAAAATGCCTAATCATTCTACCATAATATTTTGCCTACCATACAGGCAAAATATAGGTATATCAAATTTAACATCGTAAATCTGGATCTAATTAATGTTTTTGATTCGTATTATGTGATGCGTATCTGTATCTTTTTTCAATAGTGTAATTTTAGTTTCATGACACATTGGTGTTCTGCTGTAATGTCATGTGACTTTTGTTTTAATAAATAAATAAAACATTATTATGATGTAAAATTTTATGAGAAAATAGATTTTGATGTTTCAAACGTTCCTGACATAACTTTAAATCATTTAATAGTGGACTAGTTAATGGGCAATCCAATGTGTTTAATGATGTTATTGCTGATGAAGTTAGTTACTAACTAACTGACAAAGCATGCTTATTCATTTGACCATTGATAAGCTCAAAAATAAAATATAAAATTGCGGCCATAAAAATTTGTTGTTTTTATTTATTGTTTTTTGTTTTTATTTATTCGCGCATCAAACACTTCTCGCGTGTCAAAACACTTCTCGCGTGGCGTATATATTCATATAACCATTTCTTTGATTATTCCCATACTTAAAAAACTAAATAACTTTATTCGTTAATACACAACATAACAAATTAATGTAGTGTTTTTAAACCTTAACATTTGCAAGTTAGATAAGTTTGAATTTTCACATTTGGGCAATTATTTCCCTTTTTCACAAAAAATATTATTATCTTCAAATGATTTTTATTTTATTTATTACTTTCCTACTTTTTCTATCATTTGCTGAAAGGCGAATATAAAACATCTCATATCCGGTAATTTCTCTTGGTGGCAAAGTTTTAGTGTTTTTTTTTACTAAATATGCAATTACAGCATTTTAAAATATTAAATGCTGTAAGTTTATTGCTCTAGAATATGTTACGATTAGAAATTTACATATAAATACCAGTTTATGTAATTCTTTGTTTACAGGCTGTAGGTAGATAGATAATTAAAACATGTAGTTATTTATGTGATTCCCCCCCCCCCAGAAGTATTTTATAATTGAGGCATTCTAATTAATGTTTCATACATGTGTATCAGTTTTTGTTTTAATTACCAAATAAACAATGTTTCAATTACCTTGCAGGTAATCATATAAGCAAATGAATATAATGCTACTAATAATGTGTGAGAGTTTTAAATGTTAACATTAATTTATAAACTATATGGAAACGGATTATATCGCGTATAATTATTAATTATTCATTACATCATGACGTTTCGAACACTTTACAAGGTTGATCTACAGACGACTGACCAAATATGCGATAAAATCCTTTTCCATTGTTTTATTTCATGTATTTTTCCTTGTCAATGCTTGACAAATATATAGGTGTGTGCTGATGTTGTAAGATGATCAACATCACATTTTACAGTAAGTATACTACAGGAGCGATTGCAAATACAATTTTAAAAACAATAATTTAGGTATAGAAAAATGACCCTCGACATAATTGTTATTTTGTTATATTATAATATTTCAAAGTATAATACCTAATAAACAAATTGTTTAATCATCTCGTGTTTTTATTCTGTAGATTTAACAAAAAAAAACTACCCCAAACTTCCCCAGAATTGAACTAACACATAACATCCTCATAATACCCTGATATTAACCCCCCGCAGACTATCTTAATTAATTGATGAACATCATCATTGACCTTCATATTTAAAAAACTTTTATGAGTTATGTATTTTTATATTTTATAATTTAAAATAAAAAGCTCAATGATGAAGCAGGCCTAGGAGGGATTAACAAGACCAACACATTTCTTGTTTATGGTTACACACGTGCGGCTTAAAATAACAAAACATTCTAAGTAAGTATACCTGTCCTACAGTTCCTTATTTAACTTGGGTGTAAATATAAAACAAATAATAGGACCTATCAGACCCTGCTTAAGGAAATTCATAGTTATAGTTTACAAAAAAAATCAAAGTAAGTATCCTGCAAGTAATTTTTATTAATACGATGAACTTCACCTTAGAATGCGTCTTTTCTGCAAATGTGGAAAGTGTATTTATGTGTAGGTATATCATTAAAAAAATAGTAGGTAACAATCACATATTAGGATAGAACTATTGAAACATTGGGGAAGCATTGTAGGTAAGCCCAGTAAAGTGCCTCGTCTACAAAGACGTCGAGTTGATAAGTAATGTAAAGTATGCCTAACATCATCTTAATAACATTGAAGTTGCTTGTCTGAACATGTTAACGTGCTACTTACTTATACGTTAAACCTATCATAGTTGTCGAAATCTACTCTGTAAAGTGTAATCCATATTTAAACCATGAAGCATACAAATCATACAATTCTACTAATATTCGAAACATGAACAATCTACCCGCTTCCAGCTCTTTAAGAAACGGGTTTCTTGTTACTTATTAGTCAAATGATTCTACCGACTTGTTATAGTTGTTATTATTCAGTTTCTAAAAACATGAAAAAATAATCAAGTTGCACTATAACGTCTAGCATCGGATTTGAACCCAGATCAATGGCTTAAGAGCCTGCGTTAGACCAACCGCGCCACCGGAGCGTCGATTTAACGGGCAAAAATTGTGAACTCATCCCTCGCGTAGCTAGACTACTTAGTTGCAAATTATAGATAACACACACATACGCGGCAGCATGAGCGTTCGTTGCATGCGAGTTTCTATGTGTGTATCGCGCATCCGTGGTAAGATGCCTGCACTTGTGAGCTGTAAAGGAGACTTTTTTGTCGACTGTACCTGAAAGAGATGGACCGAGTGGTCTGAGCAGAGGGAGAGAGTGGGTGAGGTGCTGTGAACGACAGCGTTGGCTTGGTTCCCTTTGTGTCAGGTAAGTTGAACGAGATGGACTGAGTGGTCTGCGTTGAAGGGAGCGGAACGGGAGTTACCGCGTGACGATGGAACCGCGCCGAGACGGCGCCGCCCCGGCTCCCCCAGAGTCAGGTAAGCTGTGGACGTGATACAGTACCCTTCGCGGGTAAAGGAAGAGGATTCATCTGGACGAGATGCACTGAGTGGTCTGGGGAGAGAAAAGGGACGTCCCCCCACTCCTGAGTCAAGTAAGCTGTTGATATGATACGGTACCCTTCGTGGGCAGAGAATTGATATTTGTATGGACAAGGAGATGAACCGAATGGTTACGCGATCTCTCTTGATCCTCCTCAATTTAGGTGAGGCTTTTAAGGGCTGTATCACTGGACTGAGAGAGGCTGATGTGATATCATCTAGTACCTGCAGGGTTGGGCTTCACTTCAGGCCATGAGCACTGCTACGAGATAGGGCCCTTTAAAGTGTGATGACGGCTGTAAAAATACTTTGTCACCACCCCAACCCTTCTCGCAGGTGTCGTTCGGCAGGTGACCATTCTTTGATATGAGATTGATGATGGGCAGCGTCATCACAGCATATTAATATGGTAGCCAATCCGCTTGCATAGCGTAGTAATTAAGTTGTGGCCTAAAGCGTCTGAACGCATAGTTCTTTTTTTTTTATATTGGCACAACAAAGTGGCTCCAATCCACCCGATCGTAAGTGAAAAGTGGAGTCCAAATCGCTGCGGTAACAAACAGGAGACCGGCAGTACCTGTCAGTTGCCACCGCCTTGCTGGCCCGCTAGATGCTTCTTCACGTTACGTTTAAAGGGTTTCAACTTATACGTATGAGGAAACACATGTGCCAGTAAATAATTAATAGGAAATTATTAATAGGAGAGGCCTACGTCCATCAAGTGAACAGAGATAGGCTGATGATGTGTGGATAGTAACGCTAATTGTTGTTCCAGAATCGACCCGCGCAGGCTTGGCTTGGAGCAGCTCGGAGACGTCGCCCGCGGAGCCGTCCCGCACTACAACAACGTCGCCGAGCCAGGTACTTACGTATAGGACACACCCTGCCTCTCACCGAAAATGCGGCCCTCCCGCTTAGGTATCACAATTACCGGTCCAAAGTTAAGTTAACTACATGATTACGATACAGAATAGACTTTTGAACAATTTTTTTTTCAGTGTTAACAGAAAAATATTTTTTCTACCGATGTTTTGCTGATTTGATAGCTATTTAATATTAATTTCCCATAAAATCAGGACAATTTTATACATCGGATCTGATAATAATTTTTAGGCAAGTGAAGTTGCAGTTTTTTCATCAATATTAGTATATTTAGTATAAACATCGCGTAGGCATGACTACCAAAAGCTGCAACAGCTGCCTCAGTTGTCTGGGCTGTTCGAGGGAACGGTTAATTAAAAAGGAATAGCTTTATAATCAGTCACATATTCATTGAAGACAAGCGTGGACTTGAATGCTGGAAAATTGTTAGCCGAAAAGATAGATTTTGTATCAAAATCGTGGTGCGAACTTAAATTTTTGACCGGTACTGTACATCGTGAGGAACTACGAGTACCACCTTGTTACCTAAAACAACTAGTCCTATAGATTGTTGTTCCAGAAATCCTCACAAAAGTTGTTCCACTCCTTTTAATATAGGTATTATTTATGATTTCTCTAAAAACAAAGCTCACAAAAAAAAGTATGGGGACAACTTTGAAAAGTAATGGTAATGGCCAACAGTGAACTGGTCACTCACAAATCATTAAAACACTTCCACCAACCATAGCGTGTTTAATGAATGAGCAAATACTCTTTCTAAAAATGTAACGAAGGACTTTCGCGAAGGTCGCCTGCATTTGTCCCAAGTCGTGCAGGTGAGAGACGTCGCCGAACGTAAATACGAGTATGATCATTGATTCGATTATTTATCTACAATCTAAAGTTTCTACAATTATTGTATTTATAATTGTTATATCTTTAGCAGACTCATTCTGAACATAATAAATTGACATAGTTTCACACATCACATCACATATGTAACACATCAACGGTATAAATCTGAACATGCTTTTATTGCCATAACGATAGAGGGGTGTTTTGAGCGCTCCTGACGCTCTATCTGGGGCCCATTTCTCAAAAGCTTGTAACTTGTAATACAAGTGGAAGTCTTTTTTGACATTGTTAATTAGATAAGGACTTCCGCTTGTATTGCAAGTTATAGTCAAGTGCAAAAATAAGTATCGAATGAATCCGCTCATAAATATGTTACGACGTTCTTATTACACAGAATTAGATTGCGCAGGGACATATTTTTGAACAATTTTGTGTACACCTTATTTTGTCTTTGACTGTACAAGGTTTCGAGAAATGGGCCCCTGATGGCTACTATACAGAAAGGGCCGCCAAAATCCACATTACTCACGAGCTCAATTGTCCGCAGACTACTTTGGCGTCGTCCTCGAGCAGCCCGCGAGAGGACGGCGACCGCCGCGTCCAGTTCGACGGCCCGCCGCCGGCCACCCCAGAGCCATCTCCGACGACGAACGACGACAACGACTTGCGGCGAGAGCAGCGAACCGCGTGAGTACTAAGACGAGTTGAGCGTCCAGTTTCACGAGTCGTTCAGATAGACGGGTCGGTCCAGCCACTGACGATGAACGATGACGACTTGCGGCAAGAGCAGCGAACCGCGTGAGTACTAGGACGACTGCAGCGTCCAGTTTGTCGACTCGGTCGGCCGGGCGGGTAGTTTCCACCACTGACTATAAACGATAACGACTTGCGGTAAGGACGACTAGGACAACTGGAGCGTCCAGTTTGACGTGTCGTCCAGCCAAACGGGTCAGTCCAGCCACCGACGATGAACGATGACGACTTGCGGCGAGAGAAGCGCGTCCTATTACTGCAAATACCGACTAAGTAAAAAAAAGTGATTTTGAGATAATGCGATTTTAATGTTTGGAGGTATATCTTTACATAAAAAAATTAAGATATGTACAATCTGTATTTAGAATTTTATAGCCTATATTGTCTAGTTTACTATCTAATCGTGAAAATTATTCAGTCTGTATTTGATTGACAATAAAAATGCGATTTTAATAAAACAGTCGCAAACTTAGTTGCTTTTTCCTGTAGAAATATATATTTGTTTATTTCTCTTATCAATACATCTAGAACAACATATTCCTTTGATTAAGCTTTGGTTGACATGTACGTTTCTTATAAATCACAATATGATAAAAAAAAGTCTCGGATTTTTAAGTTATTACAAAATTTACTAAAAATCCACAATGACTTAATCGGTTTTATCTGTAGGAAATCTAGAAGTGTCTTCGTTTAAGTCTCAAATCTTCAAATTATCATCACTAATCACAGTATTTTATTGACAATAAAGCATTTTTGGAAGCCTCCTAACCCTTAATAATACATAGTTTTAGATTTTGTGGGAAAAACACCAAATAAAAAAAAATTAAAAACAACGAACTTCACCAGTTTTTGTTGATATCTCATAAACGACTGAACTGATTACGTTAAGATTTATAAAACAATATCTCAAAACTATACACCTTTAAATAAAAATAAAAAAATGCTAATCGGTTCAGGCGTCTTCTAGTAATCGCATCATAAATATACTTACTACGTCTACTACGCTCGCTCAGCAACTCTGCCAACTCGAACTCGAAAGCTAGGCCTCCGAAACTAAATAACACCATAATGTATGACTAAGGATGTTACTTTTCATTTTATAATTACACATAACAGTAATAATATAAGTAGTATTTGTACACTTGATAACCGGTAGTCATACATTATTGAAAGTTTTGTTAGGAAAAATAAAGCCACCTTGTTCCCCGTGGCGAGTCTAAAGGTGATATCAGACGGTTCACTCAGATGAATGTTCACTCGCGTGAATGCTTCATTTTTGTTTCATTCCATGTTCACACAGCAAAGCTGGAATGACATAGAAATGAACATTCACTCCGCATTTCTGTCCATATGGCGTCCAATGAAGTCGTGTCTCGAGGACGATAGATTTAAACGCTCGAGTAGCAACGGTCGGCCGAATCCGAGTGAACAGTTCATTCCGTGTTCAGACGAAATGAACTGTTAATTTTCCGTTCATTGCGAGTGAAAGATACCGAATGAAAATATCCAACATTGTTGGATCGGTTCACTAATGAATTCATTCGGCACTTTTGTTTCACTCCGTGGTCAGACGTGTCATTTTAAGTGAAAGATGCCGAATGAAACGAAAAAATGAACGAAAAATGAACCGTCTGATATCACCTTAACGAGTTTTCTACTCCTTGCACTCATTGTTATTAGTACGGTCAAATCGTACATAATTTTACCCTAAACTCGCAAATCAAGTAGTATCGCTGCATTTTTGGTATGTTGTTTAGACACCATAGGACAGTATAAAACCATATTTTGCAAGCAAAAACAAGTTGTGCTAGCTGGGTAGTACGTGAAAAACTGCGAAATTTACGCCCATTTTTTAGTTTCTGATTTTTATTTAAAAAACCTTACGTTTTTTGATATCATTTGTTAGTAATCGTTTAAAGACTAATAAATTTCCAACAAGTTGAGCTAACATGCATTACCGTAGGTCTTATAGTTTCAGAGATTTGAGACTTTAAAAAGTACCCCTTTTTGTAAACTAGATTAAATTTTGTGTTTTGCTAACGTTTTCGACTTATTATCATCTCACCTAATTATGCTACGACAAACAAGCCATAATGACCTTATAGCGCACTTAATATTCTTTAATTTAAGGGTAAAATTAGGTCAGTGAACTTTGTAGTTGAAAGTATAAACCCGAAATTCCAAAGGCAGGAGGCCCGCTATCTAAGTTTTTCATACAAATCGCAAGTCGAGTTGCAAAGCTGCAATTTTGGTATATTATAAAGGCCTTATAGATATATACGAAAATGCATATTAAAAGAAAAACAAAAAAATAATTTGGGCATAGGACGTAAAAAACGGAAAAAAAATCGCACTTTTTTTTAGTTTTTGACGTTTAACTAAAAATCTATTATCTTTTTGATTCTAATTGCTATAAAACTAAGAAAGAACATTAAATTTGAAAGGATTTGAGCTACGTTGCATCACCGTTAGTTATATATATTTTGAGATACGACATTTCATAAAGTGCCCTTTTATCAAAACATAAACAAATTTTAGGTTACGTTAAAGCTATTCACTAAATATTGGTAAAACGTTCGCGCTAAGAAAAAAAAGTAATTGTAGATAATAACTACATTAAATTTGGAACAAATTGAGCCAATAACAATTACTGTAAGTCTTATAGTTGGGGGTGTACGAGGCTTCAAAACATACATTTATTTTCTGAACTTAATGAAGGGCACATTTTGAAATGTCGTATGTCTGAATCTATATAATTTAGGGTAACGCAAGGTAGCTCAAATCCTTTCAAATTTAATATTCTTTCATAGTGTTATAGCAATTAGCATCAACAAGTTATAGTTTTTTAGTTAAACGTTAAAAACTAAAAAAAGTCCGATTTTTTTTCAGTTGTTTACGTCCTATACCTAAATCCTTTTTTTATTTTTTCTTGTAATATGCATTTTCGTACATCCCTATAGAGCCTATATAATATACAAAAATTGCAGCTTTGTAACACGACTTCCCATATGTATGAAAAACTTAGATAGCGGACCTCCTGCTTTTTGAATTTCGCGTTTTTAGTTTCAATTACAAAATTTACTGACCTGATTTTACCCTTAAATGAAAGAATATTAATTGCGCTATAAGATAATTATTTCATGTTTTTCGTAGCATAATTAGGTAAGGCGATATTAAACCAAAAACTTTAGCAAAACTCAACATTTTATCTAGTTTACAAAACAGGGTACTATTTGAAGTCTAGAATCTCTGAAACTATAAGACCTACGGTAATGCATGTTATCTCATCTTGTTACAAATTCATTCATCTTTAAACGTTACCTGATACATATTGTCAAAAAACGTAAGGCTTTTTTTATAAAAATCAGAAAACTAAATATAGACAGTAAATTTCACAGTTTTTCACGTATAACGCAGCTAGCACAACTTTTTTTTGCTTGCAAAATGTGGTTTTATACTGCCCTATGGTGTCTAAATAACATACCAAAAATGCAGCTTTACTACATATTTTGCGAGTTTAATGTACGATTTGACCGTACTATATTATCAGGGCCCGTAATTTTCATGACGATGACATCAATTTGAGGTCACGCTCCATTTAGGGTGATCCGAAATAGTTTTATTGATAATTATTAATCATTAGTCATCAATAATTTTAATCATGTACAAACAGCTTCAAAAGTAGTATATTTACACGTAAAATAAATAATACCTACTTGATACGTGAACCATAAGTAGATCTATTTGATTTGTTTCCATACATACATTTTATTTAATGATATTGTTAACACATTTCCATAATTACGTAGAAAACGGAATTCCTCTTTAACGTAAAGCACGTATCAAGTAGGTATTATTTATTTCACGTGTAAACAGACTACTTTTGAAGTTATTTGTACATGATTAAAATGATTGACGAGTAATGATTAATATTTAACAATAAAACTATTTTGGATCACCCTAAATGGAGCGTGACGTCAAATTGATGTCATCGGCATGAAAGTTACGGGCCCTGTTTATTATACACTAGCGCTAAAATAGTCTTTTACACGATTTTTTTAACAAACATTACGAGAAACAACAACCTGTGACATCGACGCGTGAGTCGCAACTGAGTGAAGTTACTACGGAGTGAAGCTCGTACGCGCACATAATTGGTTTCTCCTGTAGAGATTTACGTCAATATTGAAATAGAACTACAAGCAAAAGCAACTAAGTCACATTTAATTTTTTTTTTCAGTATGATATTGGCGTTGTTTGTAAACAATTATCTACTGGAAAAACATGCTAAAGGCATGTAATGTGTTCAACCTGTCGTAAAATAAATAATTTAATAGAATCATTTTCATGCTAAAACCAAATAAGTAAATATAATATTTTTTGGTAAAACTTAAAATGGGAATGTATAAATGCAAATAAACACTATGTACCATTAACAGGTTTTACTTGGCGGAGAAAGCATAAAGTTTTGTATTAAGTTATGTATATCAGGGGTGCCTGTCGTGTCGCATAACGTCGATTGTCCTAAAATTTTTTGGCCGAGAATGTATGGCATAATGTTACATGGCATACTACTTGTTTAGCCTACTTAATTTTGCGCATACACGTTTAAAATACCTACACCATATTTATTCTAATATTGATTACTCGAATGTCGAATGACCTAAAGCATAATAATCCTAATGTTCATTGTAATAAATATTGTTTTCCCTACTACTCGAACTACTACTCACTGCGCCTACTTTTATCATGTCCGAAATTTCATTCAAAAAGGCATTTTAATAACAACATGCAAAACATTTGAACAACAGGGTGAATGGTTAAAAAAAATGTTCAAGTAATAAACCAGGGTAAAACCGACGTGAATTGGTTAGGTTTCGAAACTAGGGCGGAGTGAATGGCGTAGTCTTTAAATACTTAAGTATTTTTAATCAATTGTTTACACATCCTCATACTTACAAAGCCAAAAAAAGGGGGGATGGGGGGGCGAAGCCCCCCAAAAGGGGGCCTCGGGGGGCGAAGCCCCCCGCATTAAAAAAGAAATAATCTGAACATCCCCTACCTTAACCTGGATAGGTTCGTTAGGTACCTTTTATCCCTTAGAGCGGAAATAGAAAAATAAAATTTTTTGGACAACAGGGCGAATTATTTAGTAATAGTTAAATATAAGGAATAAAAAAATATTTTTAAAGCTAGTTAAAGGTAGGTAATCACTATTAGTACATTAAATAGTAGGAACATCACCATTATGCACAATAATTTTTCGATACATATACATTAGACACGAAAATCATTAGGACAAACAATATTTAGGAACAACCAAGTTAGGATTAACAATTTCGGCATAGCAAAAATATGCGCAACAATGTTTATGCCATTCATTTTTCGGCGTAAAGTTGTTATGCGACAAATTTTTCGAAATAAAAACATTATGCCACCCGATATAGACCCGTATATCAGATTTTGGCAGTGAATATTTCAGTAAAATGACGTTTAAGTAACTTTATCTAAAAGCTATCTTTGGAACGGAGAGTCGTATCAAAACATGGGTTTTACTAGATTGTAGTCCTTGAAATTCTTATTCCAAAGGCGTAAAAAACACGATTTCGTGAAAAAGTCACTTAGTCGGTATTTGCATTAATAGGACGAGCGAACCACGTGAGTACTGGGACAACTGGAGCGTCCAGTTTGACGGCCCGGCGCCGGGTATCCCCGAGCCATCTCCGACGACGAACGACTTGCGGCGAGAGCAGTGAACCTCGTGGGTACTAAGACGAATGTAGCGTCCAGTGTGACGACTCGGCGAGGCGGACCGACCAGTCACCGACGATGGACTATATACAAGTACACAACGCCGGACGACTTGCACGTGCAGTTGATTGGACGATCTAGCCGTATCAGATGGTTTAAACAGCTCGCGATCGGTCGAATGTTCCAGTCAACTGTTGCGTCACATGAAAGCCCGTACAAAACCACTGACGTCACGACATGTCATGCTTGACATGGAACACAAATCAACTGGCCTTAACATCGGTTCGTGACATGATTTTTGTATATAAAAAGATTTTAGGGAGAGCTATTGGAATGATCTATCTGTCAAATGGGGATGATGACTGTAGTTAAAATAAATTATTTAACATTATGCACGACTTAATACACAAAGAAATTATTACTAAGTAGATTGCAGTAATTTTTGTAGAGAACTTCTATATAATAAATTGAAAAAAACTAGGTCCTTTGGCAGTACTCAAACGTGACGTCACCTTTGTGTATTTCATGTAAAATTACCGATCGAATTGGTGATCGTTTTGACAGTTCGAAAAAAGATGCTGATTTGACTTGCATTTCGAAATACTTGCGAGGAACAAAATTATGAAGTATAAAATTAAAGTAGTCGATACATCAAGATTAGCGTTGTCAAAGGTTGACAAAAACCGTGTCGAATCGTGTCTTTGTAGTGAAATATGAAGCTAGCCAAGATTTTTTTGCAAATATATGCGTTACTCAGCGTTCAGGGTTAAGCATGACAAATTAACGCTATTTATTTTGGAGTCACGCGGTTTTTGGAATCGGGAAATTAATACGGTCCATTGAATGTGGAGTACCTGCTGATATTTCTATTAACTAACCATACAAGGTGCCCATGAGGAAAGGGAAAAAACTTAACAGCATATTCCTGAGGCTAAAAGAAGCAAGTAATGTTATATGAGTTGTGAACTTACCCTCTTATTCATAAACGTCTGCTAACTTAACAAGCCGCTAATAATTGTTTATCCCTTTCGGTCTTAACAATGTGTCCATAAGAGCAAAAGGGACAAACAATTATTAGCGGCTTGTTATGTTAGCAAACGTTTATGAATAAGGGGGTAAGATTATTACTGCCTGCTGAATTACAAATTATTATAGTGGTATTTAAATCCTTTATTCTTGCTGCTCTTCGTTTGTCTTCTTGGCTCTAATTTGACACACCCGATTCGATGCCCTAGCCAATTCTATCACATTGTTTATAGTTACTATGACAACTCCAAAGCTTAGTCATAATAATTCCTGAACAGATTGAGATACCTTCACATCACGTCGATACAATGTGTCAAATACTTTTAACAAGTGTCGTATTGAGTGTGATCTGGTCGAATGCCAGGCATGGCATATACATACAGACAATGCTGCCAATTATCCCATCGGTCGGTCAGTCTGTCGCGAATTTTGAGAGCAAACCTTTCTCCCCGCTTCGGATTAGTTCGGAAAAGTTGCGCAAGAGTCTGTTTATTTAATTTTTTTAGTTATTGAAAAAATACAAAAGTTTTCGTCAAACTGTATACAGTTTGTTGGTGTAACATAGAGTGTAATTAAATAATGTTGCCGTTAAAGGGCAGTCAAGAGCGGATTTATTCTACTTTGTTACTTTGATTGTACCGGGAGTTAAATTGTCCACGTTGTCGATTCTTAGGGCGATTTTTATGCTGGTGGTAGGACCTCGTGCAGGGTTCGTCCGGATAGCTACCACCATCTTACCCGTTAACCTGCCGCTAAATAGTTACACCCTTATTCATAAACGTTTGTTAACTTAACAAGCCGCTAATAATTGTTTGTCCCTTTCGATCTTAACAATGTGTGCATAAGAGCAAAAGGGACAAACGATTATGAACGGCTTGTTAAGTTAACAAACATTTATGAATAAGGGGGTTATTATTTAGCGGCAGGTTATGGGGTTAATAATCGTCTTTAACATATTAATGCTTTTTAGAACGTAACGGCAACGCCGACAAACAATTAGACGCGATACCATTATAATAATACAGGTTCTAACAAGTATTCAAGTGCGACAGTGATGAGTAGCACGACTAGCACGATAAACGGTAAACGTGTACAGTCAATGGCATTAATATAAGTATTATACACTTCTCCATACTGATCCCTTACAAATGTGTCTATAATATTAATGCACTCGACTGTAACCATTAATAAGCAGTGATTGGACAAACGTGCGTCATTGCTCGCAATAATATGGACATAACTAAAACATGATTGAATAATTAATCATTTAATCATTTTCAGAAAATTACGTATATGACACTAGTACCTATGAAAACCTTATTTACAATCATATTGAAGCTTTGAAATCAAATTTCAGGAAATTATTCTTTTAATTATTCATTTACTCAATTTTGGAGTCATGTCCATAGTATTGCGAACAATGACGCAATTTCTTCCGATCTCTGATCATAAGTCACCTGTTTAGTAACACTGAGAAAAATATTTTAGGTATTGCACAAACTTGCATAAATCGTTTTTGTTTTGAAATCGTGAACTTAAGGTTTTGACTAGATATTGCAATCACGACATAATAAATATTTACAGTTCTTAAACTATAACAATACCTAATAGTGGAGTATTGTTATAGCCTACGTTAAATATCCCAGTTAATTCAATTTGTAAGTAAATGATTTACTTGCTGTAAACATTTCCATCGTTTTTTCACGAAAATATATTGCTGTCATTACTACCTTCAGTACCCATGAATCACGAACCTTTATTTTCGCTTTGGATCGATTAGAATAAGTTTCTAGTCTGTAGAAAGATTGGTGGCTATTTTTAGTCGCCATAGTGTAATCTAGTAGTTTATTATACAAATGTAGGTCATACATTGTCATTGTATTTTCACTAGAAAGTCGTATAAGAGCTTTGGTATCCATTACACTGCAGCTCATGTTGGAAATAATGCTTTTTTATTTATTCTTATTTCACAGTCTTATGTTACCTATGATAAGACTCGAGGATTATCGATTTAAAGCCCCAAACACGATTTCTTACATCCATACATACATACATACATGATCAGCCTATGATAGTACACTGCTGGACGTAGGCCTCTCCTATTATCTATGCGTATAGACGCATTAGGAGGTAAATGCCCATAATCGCCACGCTGGGCAAGCGGATTGGCGATCGCAGTAATGTGTCTACTATGATGACGCTGCTGCCCATCATCAATCTTTTATCAAATAATGGTCAGTGACACTTCAATCCTTTAGTCGACTCTTACGACACCCGCGGGTGGAGTGGGGGTGGTGACAAATGTATTCTTACTGCCGTTACCACGGGTACAATACTGATACCAAAAAAAATCCTCTTGAATCACTTTATCTTCAAAAAATATCATTCAAGATTCGTTGCGTAGTTTCAAAAATTAAGCAGACATAGGAATATAGGGACATATATGTAAATTGTTTTATAGTGAGTGGTGAAGTCGCGATGAGATTAATGTAGAAGCTCTCCGTTCTAAGTGCAAGTGACGAAGTGACGTAGTGACATTGACGACAACGTGTCGGTCCCGGTGGTAGGAGTGAAACATGCCTATCACGTACTCGCGAGCGTCGGAGGCCCCGCGCGAGCGGTAAGTATACTGCTTGGCACGTTTGTTTTCGTGTTGACGACGACGCGTCGTTGTCAGCGATAGAACAGCGATATGCCTATCACCTACTCGCGAGCGTCGGACGCCCCGCGCGAGCGGTAATTGCTGCTTCGCACTTTTGGTTTCGAGTTGACGACAACGCGTCGGTGTCGGTGATAGAACTCCGAAATGCCTATCAATTACTTGAGAGCGTAGGACGCCCCGCGCGAACGGTAAGTACTATTTCGCAAGTTTTCTTTCGAGTTGACGACAACGCGTCGGTGTTGGCGATAGGTCTAAAATGCGACATGCCCATTTCGTTCTTTCAAGTTTCGGATGTTTCGCGCGATATAAATTCTCCATAGAATGTTGGTTAGCTGATAGACTGTTTTGTACAGCGTTTTCGTTTTCTTTAGATATCGACATGAGTCCCACAGAGAAGGTTGTTTGTAATCATGAACACATGCGTTACCCTATGGTATCGGTAACTAATTAACGACGCGTCGTTGTCGGCGATAGAACTGCGATATGCCTATAAAGTACTTGCGAGCGTAGGACGCCACGCGCGATCGGTAAATACTATTTCGCAAGTTTTCCTTCGTATTGACGACAACACGTCGGTGTTGGCGATAGGTCTAAAATGCGACATGCCCATTTCGTTCTTTCAAGTGTCGGATGTTTCGCGCGATATAAATTCTCCATAGAATGTTGGTTAGCTGATAGACTGTTTTGTACAGCGTTTTTGTTTTCTTTAGATATCGACATGAGTCCCACAGAGAAGGTTGTTCGTAATCATGAACACATGCGTTACCCAATGCTAGCGGTAAATAATTTGGTGACACCTTATATTTTAGAAAGGGTTTGCTTACATAGTACCGATCAATGTAAATAATATTAGCGTGACCGACCGCCAACTCGCCTCAGGGGAACATTTTACTACTTATGTATTTTAGGGCGATTATAGATACATTAATTTGTTTTCGTTAATACATTATAACACGTGAGGCGTTTGTCATTTCTTCATTAGTTTAACGAAATTATTATTGGGTTTACATTTTAGTGTGTAGGTGTTAATATAAATGTAATATAAAATACTTGCTTTTTTAATAATGATCAAAATTCAAAACACTCACTTAATTCACTTATACGTAGGTATAGCTTTTATAATTATGTTAGGTGTTCTATGCTCGTAACTAAATTCTTTACCTAATGTCAATAATTTACTGATATTATATACATATAAATTGATTTAACATATTTGATTCGCACTTTACTTTACATAGGTACGTAATCCATTTTATATATTATTATACACTGTCTTATCTAAACATCAAGTATCATTTGATTGTGATCTTATCTACACCCGAACCCAATAGCCCCCTAATTTTATTAAATATAGAAATAACTTATAACTTTTGGTTTTTGTTATGTAGGTATAGGTAAAACAATGCTTGTCCAAAGATACTTAGATAAGCTGTGAATATCTATAATAAGACGAATATCTATCTACCTGGTTTTAGACTTTTTAATTTTACTTATGACGGTGTTTTGACTATTTATAATCTTCAATAATAATATTAAAAATAATTACATTTTGGGCCCGATCTGTTGCCGGCACTACCCTAGGTTAGGTTTTTTATAAAGTGTTTATATTTTATATTATTTTTGTATGTTGTATTGTATTTTAATTTTATATTTATTTTATAAAACACCTAGCCTAAGAGAAGAGATCAATAAAGGAAAATACATATACAAATTTATCAAACGTAAACCTTTACAACTTTGCAGCTTTTTTAAAATAAGCTGTTAGCCAGTCTATTAATAAGTGTGGCAGCCCTTGCGTCGCGCGGTCACTGTCAAGGCGACGCGGGCGCAGCTCCGAGCCAACCGTTATGTGAACTTGCGATCTACAACATCAACATTTCACTGCAAGTTTGTGAAAAAGATCTAATTGCTCAACACTTTGATGCTCAATACATGGCAACCATAAATTACTTCTATTAAAATGGTATAAGATTTAAGCAATCGTGATGTACTAGTTTATAAATATGTTGGGGAAGAAAATTCGGCAAAATAATTATGATTTTTGTAAGAGCCCTATGGATGTTGATGGAAACTTGTAATTCTATTAACTTTATTAGATATGGACTTGGCAACAGACTTCGTTGGCTGTTGTAATATTACTTATATTGTAAAATAAAAATACGTAAGAACTTGGCTTATAAGCTGCTTACCTGTTCAACAATACCAAACATTTTCGCTGTGGTACCTTCCTCAAAAGTTTCAATTGCTTAATGTTTTACTGAGAACCGGCGCTACAGTCATATCGATCTAATAATTTTATTGTAAGTCGTAGGTACCTATATTTATTTCATTTCTTATGACTTAAAGCAAAGTTCCTTCATCCAGTACTTAGTCTGGTATTTTTGGCTCCACGGAAAATACAAATTTGTAAAAATTATCATTTTTAGTTTATGTTTTCGCCCGATTCCAGTATTTCATATTTGTAGTGTGACTAGGATTTTACTGACATGAGGCAAAGACAGAGATGGTCATACCTTTCTTACGCTAATTATATTAGGGTCTTACAGATTTTTTTGTAGGAGTTAGGTTACAAATCATTACGAACATATGAAAGTGAAGGGCTCTAAAACCCTAATTCTCTTGTTGGACGAATACAAGCCGGTGGTTCCTGGTTCTTAAAACCCTTTGAAACTTTGTTCAAAACCTAATTTGTATGTATAGGAAAGACGCCCGTTTCCCCGAACGCTGTATGACCCATTAACACAAAAAAAAGCAAATACAAATAGTTTTTTATTCTGCTATTGCAAAATTTGGTTTGCCAGACTAAAAATTCGTTCTTCTCAACAGCCGCCTACACCACCGCCACCAAGGCCGCAAGTATTCCCTGCAAGAAGGCGCCCGGGGCGGCACAGAGAGAATAGACCGCCCCGAGCGCGCCGGGGAGCGGCGGGTGTCCATCCCGGACGAGTTGGGCGAGGCGGACGCGGACGACCTCGCCAGCCACCGCACGGACGACCCGAGGGGCCTGCGTCGTCATCTGATACAACAGAATAAGGTACTGGTCACTCTAGGACAGAGAGTAGTAGGAGCTTTGCTAAGAGACGAGTGTCCATTCTAGGTGAACTGGGAGCGAACGTATGTCTGCCCAATCTTCCGACGGACCACCTAAAAGTCCTTCGTCGTCAACTGATACAACAGGAAAAGGTAGTTCGTAATAGTCACTATAGAAATGACGGATAATAGACTTGCTAAGAGACGAGTGTCAATTCTATGTGAACTGGGCGCGAACGCAGGCAGACGTGTCATTCTTCCGACAGACCACCTAAAAGTCCTTCGTCGTCAACTGATACAACAGGAAAAGGTAGTTCGTATTAGTCACTATAGAAATAACGGAGAATAGACCGCTCGGAGCGCGGGGAGCGGCGGGTGTCCATCCCGGGCCGAGAGGCCTGCGTCGTCATCTAATACAACAGAATAAGGTACTGGTCACTCTAGGACAGAGAGCAGTAGGAGCTTTGCTAAGAGATGATCCATTCTAGGTGAACTGGGAGCGAACGTAGACAGACATGCCAGTCTTCCGACGGACCACCTAAAAGTCCTTCGTCGTCAACTGATACAACAGGGAAAGGTAGTTCATGATCACTATAGAAATGACGGAGAATAGACTGCTCGGAGCGCGGGGAGCGGCGGGTGTCCATCCCGGACGAGTTGGGCGAGGCGGACGCGGACGACCTCGCCAGCCACCGCACGGACGACCCGAGGGGCCTGCGTCGTCATCTGATACAACAGAATAAGGTACTGGTCACTCTAGGACAGAGAGTAGTAGGAGCTTTGCTAAGAGACGAGTGTCCATTCTAGGTGAACTGGGAGCGAACGTAAGCAGACATGCCAGTCTTCCGACGGACCACGTAAAAGTCCTTCGTCGTCAACTGATACAACAGGAAAAGGTAGTTCATAGTAGTTACTATAGAAATGACAGAGAATAGACTGCTCAGAGCGCGGGGAGCGGCGGGTGTCCATCCCGGACAAACTCGCCAGCCATCGCACGGACGACCCGAGGGGCCTGCGTCGTCATCTGATACAACAGAATAAAGTACTTCATAGTGATCACTCTAGGACGGACAGAGAAACTAGGAGGTTTGTCCTGCTCAGAGCCGAGTGTCTGTTCGAGGTGAACTGGGCGCAAACGTAGGCAGACGTGCCAGTCATCGGTTAGCTCATACTGGCAGCTCTAGGACAGACAGAGAAACGGGGAGTTTCGCTTTTCTAAGAGAAGAGTGTCCATTCTAAGTGAACCGGGAGAAGCGAACGTAGGCAGACGTGCCAGTCATCGGACGGACCGCCTGAAAGTTCTCCGAAGATTGTCCATTCCTGATACACGCAGAGAAGCTGAGATAGACATGCATAATAGAAGACACTATAGAAAAGACGGGTAATAGACCACTCGGACCGATTTAAATCAGCCAAGATGACATTTTCCAAGCACTAACGAAACGGAATAAATTACGGATCTGTTTTTGGTATATTTATTACTTTTCGCTTATCGCATGCAATTGCCGAATGGAATCTTAGTTAGGCCTACAGGACGCTATAGATTTGGTGGCTTATGAATCTTATGATGGTCACAGGCTTATCGTTTATCGTGCTGCTAGTCACTTTCACACTTGTATACTTCTTAAAACCTGAGAGCAACGACGACAAACGATTAGCCACAGGACCATCCTAAGCCTGCTGGTTTGTTAAAACAGTTTTTCATGCTATAGCTGATAATATATGTTGTGACAGGACCAGTCGACAGTGCACGTTGGGCGGCGCGAGGGCGGTGACCGCCTCAACTCGCTGATCTCCGACAAGAAGCTGTACGACCACAGTCCTCACTCGGTCAGTATCAAACATTTATCCTGCCAACCCTGCTATATCCTATAAACCTGTGTCTACCAAGCTATATATTCCATGTGGTGGTGGGCCAGGTTTCTGAGTTTTCCTCCTTCACTTCGCTCTAACGTCTTTGGACATATATCTTTGAGTAGTACTTACATCTTTCCACCTTGTTTTCTATCTGTCTTAAAAATTGTCGATTCCTTATAATACTTACCTACCAGTACCATGTTCATTTGCTCAGCTGAGCTAGGATATGTAGCCGTTACAAACACCATCCGCATACAGCCATACAACTTATTTACATACGCCTTAGTGATGGTGCAAATAAACATTTAAGACAGATAACTATTACATTCAAAAACGTCGTAGGACCTAAGTGGCTACTTTGCCCGGCAGTAATAAAATTGTTTTACCATCATACAAAAAAGGAAATTTCAGTTACTTCCTGCAACTAAGGATCCATACCTACCTAACTCCTTATTCATAAAGGTCTCCTAACTATAATAAGTAAGATAAGGGATAAGCAATACTCATTGGCTTGTTAATTTAGGAGACGTTCATGAATAAAAGAGTTATTTGCCACCAATATCTTATTTACTGTCGTTATCCAGGTATTCGTTCAACTCGACGAGCTCCTAGCCACAGGTGACGGTGACGCCGAATGGAAAGAGACAGCCAGATGGATCAAATACGAGGAGGACGTAGAAGAAAGCGCAGGCCGCTGGGGGCAGCCACACGTGGCATCTCTTTCATTCCACTCGCTCCTCAACCTCCGTAGATGTCTGGAAACTGGAGTTGTTCTTCTCGACTTGGATGAACGCGATTTACCTGGCGTAGCTTACAGGCACGTATAATCTAAAGTTGGTGGATTCTTAGTGATGTTTTTAGGAGACGTACCTGATCGTGGCTGTTTTTAACCCTTAATCGGATAATGGGAATATGTTTCCCACCTGTTTTGAATCTTGTGTGTCACTGATAAGGGCCAAAACCAATGAAATTTTGGTGTGTCTCGTGTTTGATTAAGGGTTAAGAGTTTATCTACCGACAAGACCGCATTTACGGGCTTTGATCATCACTTGTTCTAAAGTCATTATTAGGCAGGGCACATTTTTTTTATCGATTCGTTTTATTTCACATTTCTGAACCCTGCAGGCCAGAACTTTGTGAATTTCCAGCTTCCAACAAAACAAAACAAGAGAGTCTAACACTCTTCGACTAATTAGTTAAAAGGAAAACTTAAACAAGTGGAACGGAACAGCAATAAAAGCGCTGGTATTACACGTCAAACACACATTAAATTACATTATCTAGTGGGTGTTCAGTTGTTCACTTTTCGTCCCGCAATGAGAACTCTTTTCACACATAATAATGTGTCAAATAAGTAGGTATTCGTAGCTTCAAACCTTAAAGCACCACGCTCCTTTAGTCCTTAACCAATGATGAGAGATCAGAACTTAATTGTGACCATGTGACCACACAACAGCAGATCTACCGCAAACTTCGAAATCCGCAAACTTCGAGGGTTTATCTCTGTCACTCCAATGAAGGGCCAGCGCTGTGACTACGCAAAATAGGCACGTTTGATGTCGAGTTGCAGAAAAAAATGGCCAGAATACAACAACAACGAAGGAGTCATTCGAATGACAGGGATAAATGCTCGAAATTTAAGAAGAAACAAGTAGCCTTAGGACATCTTGTGTTTGCGAGCAACTCGCAGCTACCCATATCTTTTCGATTGTACTGATTAAAAAGAGACTTATTGCTGCGAGTTGCTGTCAACCAAAATATATTCTAGCCCCGCTTCTCTCCAAGTGATTATTTTGTCTACCTTCTGAGCACATCGTGCTTTTTACCCAGCTCCCTGTAATTTAAGCTTCAGAAGTCTTCCATGTTGGAACAGCTATAACGAGTGTCTCCCACAGGGTGGTGGAACGGATGGTCGATGACGGGCTCATAGAGGAAGACGACAAACCTGTGGTGATGAGGAGTCTGCTCCTCAGGCATCGGCATGTCCACGACGATCGCTTCCGGTTCTCCATCGGGAGGAAACACGCTTCTTACACCAGTTTGCAGGTAAGGCTCAAATGGGAGTTAGCTCTTTAACCTACGATCAGATAAAACATGGAAACTTGACGCTATACTAAATGGCCTGTCAAAACCGGTCCTGAAATTGAATTGACAAGTGGCATCTCCTCTTCAATACATCACGCTAATAATTTTCTATATTAATTATATTATCCTACAAAAACTTAAACTAGTATGTAAAAATACGTATGATTGGTCCATGAAACATTTGATTGGCTATATTCTATTAGCATTTTGTTAAAGATGTTACGCCGCATAATAATGCGCGATGTTAAAAAAGCCCTCCTGCCCATTTCAACTCAATTGCACAATTGGTTTTGGGGGCATTTTGAACTCGCTTTAGATGTCCATGTTGTATATGGTCACACGTATATGTCCGTGGAGTGATCAGTAGACAGAATTGAAATCCTGCCACTTTGACATAAAGTTTTTTGCCTTATCTAAGGTTAAGAGTAGAACAAGAGGACATTAAAGCATTTCTTGTAAAGTTACTACATGTACAGTCGACCCATGGGAACCCTATGCTACTTGGGAACCATACCACAGTGACGCCATAAAGCACATGTTTAGAAACGTCACTGCGGCATGGTTCTAGAGTGACCTAGGGTTTTTTTTTCAGAAGATTAACTTACGTCGTGAGTTGTGTTCCCGTTGGGTATTTTTACCAGAGCTCCTAAGATTGCTTCTATTAGGCCAATAACAGATGAATGGACATTCCCAATAATATTTTTACGGATTTTCGCAATCCCCAGGTTATCCGTCAGATAAAATTATCACTAAGTATACTTTTCCCCAAGCATACCATACGAAAGAAAAAGGACAGGTAACATTTATCTGACAGATATAGTGTAGTTGCGGATGGTAATACCTTTGGAAATGTCTTGGATAGTTAATTAAACTGGCTCGCCATGTTTCTTACCGGTTCTTATCGGGTCAGTTGTGTAGGGTTAGATCCAGAAGCAGTTTTAATTTTGTATGTAATTTAGACCATTCAAAAAATTTTGTTGCCCCAATTTGAATAAAGTATCATTTAACTTTGACATAATAGTTCTTATATTTTTTATGACCACATTTTTAATGGAATAATTGTAGATAAAATCATTAAAACACCTGAGATTCAAAATTGCAGTATTTCGTCATGCGTACACGATTATAACGACGTAATGATCTCAAAAGTGTCCTGTATAAACTGACCTCTGGTTTCATATACTCCCAGAGATGTCTGATTCAGCCTTAAACTAGACATAATTATTTAGCAAGTGCCAAGTCACGATTATCGCGTGAGTTGGCCAGCGACAGCGGAAGGCAAGGTTGAGAGGTTGCATAATCGCCGGAATGTGCTGTCGGTGCAGATATTGTGCGTGAATAGACCTCGCATGACTCGCATCCACTGGGCATTGACCGTCTATAAACCAGGGATCGGAACCGGTTTTTTAGAAAAACCTCGAAATAACTAAATATTTTAAAATGTTACACTTTTTATGTAGTTTTCAACATTTTATGTAATTATTAACATCGTATTTTTGAATTACTCCGAATGAATGTACACCGAAGAACGAAAAAGAACGGAATTCGAACCGTTCTTTTGTATGGAGAAAAAACCGTTATCCGATCCCTGCTATAAACTAATTGGAGCCGGGCCCTTAGATAACCCGTTGTGAAAATAGTAATTTTCATTAAATGCCCGTTTCTCAAAAGCTTTTAATGTGTATCACAAGTGGTAGCAACTTTTTAACACCATTAATCAGAAAAGGACTTCCGCTTGAATAACAAGTTACAAGCTTCTGAGAAATAGGCCCCAGATGGTGCGTTTTTACGCACTAGTGCGAGAGTGGTAGGTTTTTGTCAGATCGAAACTTTTCAGTAACTATCTATACTGTACACTAATTCAAAACTCTTACGATACATGTGCGAAAAAGAAATTCGTAACGCGTGTCGATTTAGGCTCATTTTTAAACTGTTAAATGTTCGTTCTTAGAAATTGACATCTTATGCAAGTGTTAAATGTGGGATTTTTCTGCACATGCACGAAGGATAAGGCTACATATAAGCGTAAGCCAATATTGCGATTGGGTGTTCTGTGCAGATATGTGTCTATGATTGTAACGTGCGTATTAGCTATAGATATTTTTCTGGCAAGAATACGGGCAATACGGGCATGAAAAAAATTCTAATACTTGCTCGAGTGGTTATGGATATTATAACTGCCCTGGTTCCTATATACGCAGTTAATAATTGTCACTTTTGCCACATGAACAATTCTACACTATTCCGCAATAAATCACTGTTATCGTTTATCGTACAGTCAAAGACAAAATAAGGTGTACACAAAAATGTTCAAAAATATCTCCCAGAGCACTCTAATTCTGTGTAATAAGAACGTCGTAACATATTTATGAGCGGATTCTTTCGATACTTATTTTTGCACTTGACTGTACAAGAAAAACAAAGATAATCTTGAGTTTCGGTCTGTTATGCTATCAAATCTTCAAGTCCTTTACTTGCTGATTGTAGTAAACGTACTTTATTTATTATCAAACTTATGACTTATGACCCTAGCGAAGTAATTATAAGTATATTAACTATAATATTTACTGTCAATATCAAAATATTGATTGATTTTTATGGAAGATTCTGCTGTTACATAAAATGTGTAGTGAAATACTTTATAATGGAAAACAGACCACGGTTGTGACAATAAATATCGCATGAGTATAAACGTTAACAATGGGAATGATCCTATAAAATAATAATGACGTTTCGTAAAACATTATTGATATTAGCTATAAGAAAGTACCTTTGTATACCAATCGTTGGTATACTCTAAAAAATTAAAACAAACCTAAGAACTAGCATCATTCCATAATCACGCACTTTTAAAACACAATCTTAGTTTTATTACGAACCTGAAAAAACATAGACAAATTTTTTGTTAAAATTATTGATATTAATTACGACTAGTATTAATGTAAAAATATATCTGCGAACGTGTTTCACACTATGTGTCAAAACGTCAAATGCTATAGAAAGTCAGCCATATTTGTTTCAACAAGACGAATGGTATAGGTAGGTAGACTGAACTAGGGTAAAATCACCAATAGATGAACAGTTAAGCAACTTTCGCAACTTTAAATATTTTTTTCTATATGATGTAACTCATATTCGTCAATTTTTATTTTTTTATATGATTCCGCATTTAATTGAGTTAAGAATAAGTTATTTTCATGCCTCGTATTAAACTTCAGTAATTTTATAAAAATGATTATATTAAAAAAGGAGTCAAATTCCCCAGTAGTTGAACAAAGTGCCCTATCTCTGAACAATTTGACCTCAATAGATGAACCAGCGTAATCGCAATATGGCGACACCAATATATGAACGGCAAGACCCCAATAGATGAATAGAGCAAAGTAAAAACGTTAGTTTGTTCGATAAATTAATTTTATTTGACCTTATTTAATGAAACATAAACACAGTGTGTATTATGTAATAATCTGATCTCTAAGAACAAAAGTTTCACTTTTCCCAAATTCAACCGTTAAATAAAATCAGTTGGTTCATGTTTTGGACACCGTATTAACGAAATGAACGAACTAAATTGATTCGAATTCATTTATTGGAATCCAACCCAAAAGATGAACCAGTAAATTTTCCTAGTTCACGTTTTGGATAGCGATTCTTGAGTTGAACAATCCCGTTTTCATAGAAAAATAAATTACTTTAAAACGTGTTACATGAAAAAAGGCTCGTTCATCTTTTGGTCAAAAAAACACCTACAAAACTGATTGTAATTTTATGTATAAATATTACATCTAGCTATTTTATTATAATTTACACAAGCATTTGAAAATACGAGCCTTTGCCCAAAAGTTGACCGTCGTTCATCTTTTGGCCCGAACACACAATATTGGAACCATAACTTGACCAGCAAATATCTCATAAAATAAATAAAAAAAAACTATTCTTTATAATATACACAATAGAGATATTACTCTTAAATCTATACTGAAGTGAATTAAGGAAATAAAAGCCATATTCGATTTTTTACGTAATTAAAAGCTTAAATTTTTGAGAGCTTTTCTTAATAACGATCCCATATAAAACGCGATTTTGGTGCGAAGCGCAAACTCGACGGCCGCTCACTGCCGCGTGCGTGGCTTAACTGTCTGGTAATTCGCATGTGAGACACGATATAGTGTTGCCGCATATGAGAAAAATACTCCCGAGCGTGGAAAATTATTCCTGATTTAATTATTTAGATTTTTAGACCTATCAGTCAACTTCTGGGTGGCAGTCATCTATTGGTGCTTTTACCCTAGTCAAATTCGGTACAGATGTAGTCATAGACTTATTATTTATAGACCGAGTCTATTATATCTGTGGGTGACGCCGGCAACGCCTGTCAACGATCTTTGTTTGGCTATACTAGTGCACCTAAACCGCAAATAGTAAAAGTGATTAAAATAAAGCTTTTCATGTATATTTCTGTTCGATAAGTGCACGGAATGTGATAAAAGTGATGACTTGTGTGGTTCCAGGGTGTAAAAACCGCCAGGGTTACCTGAATGAACAAAATAAAGACATTACGTTTCACCGGTAATTTAGTTTTGACTTGAATTTTAAAATTTCGAACCTTATTAAGGTAAAAGTAACTGAAAATCTTATTCAATATTTGTTGCCGGATACATGTGTGTAGTTTTGTGAATTAACCATTAGTATTTGCATTCGTAATGTAATCATAAATAGTGGGATTCAAATATTTGTATTGCATAGTGTTGTACTTAAGAGATCGATCGTGATATCGATAAATCTATTGATAGCCAACTCAGAAAATGAATCGATGTTTTTAATTTCCAACAGGTTTCCACAGGACACTAAACAAAGGCTATTATGGGTCAAAAATATCAAAAAGGCAGACGACTGGTGCCCTAAAAAGTATTCAAAAATATGCTCCACACATTTTTAAGCTGTTGTTTCAGGCAAGGGCGTACCCATAAGTGATTACATTCTGACGTAGTACCCACCATATTGGGTAATCATCCAATGTCATGTCAACCAGAAAGTAAAGTAAGTTTAGTTTAATAATGACACTCATGTGATACTTGTGTACATTGATTAATTATAAAGAAGCCATCATACGAAAATTGTTAGGTATGCTTTAAGGGATGATAAGTTCCGTAAAACATGTTATAATGAGGGTTTTCTTAAATGGCGTTTACCAGGGCGGCAGCACTGAGGCGTCAGGTCCAGAAACTTGTCTAAATTCTCAGAGCGCCTATAGTTTCGTGTTAAATGATTTGTACAAGTTAATAAAATGATGTAAAAAAAATAAAATGACCTTCTAGTTAGTTGTTCTTTGAGGCTAGATAATTGTGTTTCTTAGCGGGACCTTACCGCTAAGTGGCACCAACTAGTGGCATACGTTTTAGACAGAACACTTCTTATGACATTTGACATTTTAATTAAAGAAAATATTTCATTAATTTTGTGATTTTATTTTTATCCTAAAATGTAGATTTAGAAATCATGACATATTAAGGATCGCAGACGATCGTGATTCTGAGTAGGAAATAAGGTTTATTCCCACTGTTCATCGCTACCTAATTTGGTAAAAATATTATTACTGCCGATAAAAGCATACGATGAAGACTGGACAACACTAATAGTAATGACATTTTATCTAGTCAGGTTGGTAGCATTGTTCAAGAAAATGGAGTCGGTGATATAATTCACGACCAAGTAGAGCTACCTTATTTGTCTCTTTTTCCTTATGGAATACATCTTGAGATGGTAAAGGATGACAATAGTTTGTTCAGGTATGTCTTAATACACGGAATCTTCCCTATATTTTATCTGTGGATGTAGTGCATAATCCTTTCTCTTCGGCTAATCACGGAAACGCTGTATATAATTAATCTCCTGTCTCAATTAGCTTCAGTGCAAGATATACTGAAGTTCATTGTGACAGCAATATGAATTCGGATGTTTCCGTGAAAAGCCGAACAGAAAGGATTTTGCACTACATCTGTATTTTATATTTAGTTTGACAGGTGTGTCGCGAGTGTCACGACCATGTTTGAAAGTTTCCAGGATAAAATACTTCTAATCTTTCGCGGATACCTGTTACGAGTATTGTTCATGTTTCAATACTACTTATTTCAAAAACCCGGAGGTTGAAGGGAAAAAGGGATCCCTGGGTTCTTAGACAAGTTGCCAATCGCTAGCGCTTGGTAGCGTGTATCGTAGTTTTCCCTCTCTGTCACTCTTTCGTATTAGTGTGACAAAGACAGTTAGCTGCCTTTCGTTTACGATTGACGATTAAGCGTTAGCGATTGGCAACTTGTCTAAGCACGCTGGTTGTACCGTAAAGTGGTTAAGTGATATTTATCTTACAATCACGTGCGAACGTACACTGAGTGTACTTCCGTTGTCGACTGTACAGGAACTGAGTCTACACTCTAATCGGTTCATTCTCGATGCGTTTGGCTGAATTATTGGAAGCTTGTGGCTACTAGGCTTTAGTTTTCGATATTTTATTACTCAAACATTTTCATGTGCCTATTACCTAATTATCTTAGTGCATTCTTAGGAGCTTTGGTGTATTTACTCATTTACCTATAAGAATATGACACTGCTTCACATGTCGAATCTTTGGAGCAATAATAGTAATATTCCTAAGTAATGTCTTGTTTACTTTGCTTGAGTACGTATTGTATAATATTCATTTAGTTCCTGGTAAATACTGACATTAATTTCTTTGTTGTGTATGTTTTATAGGTGTTATGTATGAAATTCCAATATGCTGAGCACTGCGGCCCGTTCTAAAATGAGTATTATTAAATGCCTTCCCAAATTTTTCATGTCAGTATACAATTTTAACAGATGTACCTATCTCTCAAACTACAAATGTTAGGCTGAAGTGGACTGAAATCGAATAATGCTTTTCAGCAATAAGTATTGAACTTGGTAGTGATGTGACGCCACCGGTAACTTTCCCAAAACACCTACGGGGCATATTCTGTACTTTTCCCGTAAGATTGGGGATTTTCCGGGATTGGCACGTCTGGACACTATGGGTAATTGATAAGATGATGGTGACCACAGACACTGAAGTGTCACTTGCATTGTAGTCGATCTGGATGGAGGAAGGCGGTCGAGGGTCTTTCGGCGCCCGCGGGTCTTTGGGCGCCACGCCGCCCGCGCAGGCCCCCGCCGGGCGCCGCCACAGCCTGTTCCCGCTGGGCCTCGGCCAGAAAACCGTGCGATAGATACCACGACCCCGCGGTGCGGGGCTCATTTGCCTTGAACCGTGCCCCGCTAGGGGGTCGTTTTTTAAGTGTTCAGTTTCCAGACATTGATAGGCGACACAAGTTTATTTTGGTGCCCATGGTATGCTCCGTGTACAAAAAAACTATAGTGACGAGAAACTTCTAAATTAAATTTTTTTGCAAGATGTCTGATTCTCGGGAGGTTAAACATATCAGTCTCTGGAAATTATGAACACACTTTTGGTTTGTCTGTTCACAAATAACAAGGATTTGTTTGTGTTTTCCTTCTCTAGGACAGATGATCGGGATCCGGAACAATTTTCATGCTCGTGACTAACGGTTTTTGGCTTTATTTGGATTTCGGCATAGTCAAAAAGACGACTATTGACAATGTCGTATTTATGGACAGCACATCCGAACTTGTTTTCTTTATTTGAGAGTATAAATCAGCCTAGTTTGATAAAATGGGTTCCAGATGCTTAAAATTTAAATTATATAGAACATTTTTTTTTGCTCTGTTTTGCATTTGTTTAGTCGATGTAAACTATTTACCTATCTAAGCTTTTTTAGGTTCACAATATTAAAACAACCTAATGAACTTTGATAATTGGTAATTGCATGCCCAATGGAACATTCCGGTGTTCCGCGTATATTTGCATCATTATAAACAGCACATTAATCATAAGATAATAATCAATTTGATTGCCCCAACTTCTTGCGGGACGATGTACTAATGTACTCACAATTTGGGTAGTTGTGTAGTTTTTGCCTGGTCATTATAGGTGCATTAAGCCGTATTAGACTATCATTGTACAATGTACACGCGAAATCGTCGCTCAAATTGACTTGTTTGTACGATGAAAAAAGTGCATATTTCCAGTCAAGAGCAATACCTATAGTATCATTAATTAGCTCGAGCATAAATAAATGACTTAGTACTAGAATGCTTAAAGTTTCCAGTATATTATTGTAATAAAGGACAGCCAAAATGGCGTGCTATTAAGTTATGTCTGGTTTTTGAATGTGCTTGATCACATTATTACCGCATAATAATGTACGACCGACCAAATTATTCGCTTTACATTTCCGCATACGAGTTGCATAGAGATTTGCAAGTGCAATGTAAATAATTTGTACTAGTAAGTAATGTACAGTCAAGGAAATTGATTTATATAGGTACCATTTGTTACTTTGTCATAGTGACAACAATATGAGGTTCCTAGCGACCGACTTTCATATTGATTGTCAATGTGACAAAGGCAAAAATGGTACGTGAATCAATTTTCCCCACTGTACCTATAAAACCTTAGCTGTTAAAACATATTAAATACGTAGGAGTTTTAAGCATAAGGAACCCATTTAGAACTTGGAAACGAGTGTTGAATCGATATAGACAATAGCTGTTTAGTCATGTTTGTAATTCGATAGAAATGCCCATTGTATTTATTCATTAATCATTCAATCATTAGATGATGCAGGTAGTTTCTATCATGATCTGAAATCGCTCAGAAACTATGTTCTGAAATATATATGCCGCTTATGAAAACTTTCGTATTTTATTTGTAAAATATTCTACAAAATAGTGTTTCTCATCCATACAATTAAAATGGTGTTCTAGAGAAGTTGCTATAGATTGCGCGCAAATATTTGTCCCACGTATACACATGTCACATTAAGTGGGCAATTTAAAACTAAGCACTCGCAAGCTCTGAACGAATCTAAAAATACTTGGACAATGTGCTAATATCTAAGAGAAATGTTCAGATACGTATGAGCGCTTTAGCCTTTCAGATTGTGACGATTATAATTCATAGACTTGATGTACATAGATACATAGGATATTTTCATTACATCGAGTGTCTTTGAGTTTTATATACCATTTTGTCGATTTAATTAAATCATGTTTTGATTTTAAATCATTGTTTTTAGCTTGACATTTAGCGCGATCTTGTGCATACATTTAGAGTTGGACTACTTTTAGTAAACGACTTTTGAATATTTTCTGTGAAATCTAAAATAAGCACATTTCTGTGATCATTTTACACTACAATTTATAAAACTCAAACTAAAAAATCGTATTTTATAATGCGTAAAACATAATTATGCTAACTAACAGTTTTCGTTGGACATTTCTTTTTGTATCAAATTCTGAAACATTGCAGCCGCACTTATTTTAATTTGTATAACTTTTATTTGTATTCATCAAAAGTTGTTTACCAAAAGTAAGCTTCGGCTCGGTAATAACAAATCGCACAAATGGATCATAAACAAATAGGTACACGTCTTTCCTATGGATATGCCAAAAATGTTAGTCTATAAAGCCTTTTTTAATCGACACATTGTGTGGGCCTAAGATAACAATGGGACATCGAAACGAAAATGGAGACATAAACTATGTAACACGTGAGAATGCGTTTGAACATACCCATACATTTTTTGACTCTTCAACTGGCATTTCAATGAACGACTGCCTGTGTTAACATCGTTTCGTATTCCTGGATATCCATAGGGAAGACGGTTGTATCTACAATCTATGTACAATCCAACGATTTATGTGCAGAACTTGGCGGACCCGCGCCGGCGTAGAAGTTCGTACGCTATCCCTCTCGACAAGCAGAGTACGCAGGAACTGCGGAAGAAGACTTCTATGGCTGGATCCGAGAAGATCGACCTTAAGGAAGTCGAGTATACGATCACTGCTTCACAGGTATGATTGACATCGTTAAAGTAAGATTAGTGCAATAAATTGGCCTTTTTCTCTAAGATCTCTTGTAAACACAGGATGAACTTCGCCGAGGGCACAATGACGCCATCATGAAGCGTATACCAGAAGATGCGGAGGCCACAACAGTCCTCGTCGGAGCCGTCGGATTCCTCGACCAACCCACCATCGCCTTCGTCCGTCTAGCGCAGGGCATCCTCATGCCGTCCATAACCGAAGTCCCCATCCCGGTCCGTTTCATGTTTGTACTCCTCGGCCCTGTGACTGCTGAACTGGATTACCATGAAGTCGGTCGCTCTATCTCGACCCTTATGTCGAACCCCTCGTTCCACCGCATAGCGTATAAGGCTGACGACCGTCGCGATTTGCTGTCAGCTATCAATGAATTCTTGGATGACTCGATTGTGCTGCCCCCTGGTGATTGGGAGCGGCAAGCGTTGCTACCCATGGAAGAGCTAAGAGCGAAGAGCGAGATGATCCGGCGTCGTAAAGCCAATGCCTTGGAGAAGAAGAGGGCTTCAGTGGCGGCCGGCGCTGGTGCTGTGACCATTTCTGAGGAGAAACAGGCGCTGCTAAGGATGGAGACGGCTGGGTTGCCGCCTAAGGAGCCTGAAGGTCCGCTTGAGCGTACCGGACGACTTTTTGGAGGTAAGTTGTATTTAGTACTGGTAACGATATCCATTTATTTAGATACCTACATACCATTGAGGGGTTATCTATATTCAAACATTATAGCTTTATTTGACCCTTGATTATTCGTATTTGTATTTATCCAACCGCGATTATAATAATGAACAATTAATATATTTTATTTGAATATTTTTAATGAAATTAATTCGAAAGTGAATGTATTAAAAATTCAGCGAATTAGTTAACAGATCGTGAGATATAAATAAACAGTTATTTGTAGTCTCATCGATAGTTTACAAGATCCCACAAAATCTGTAACACGTGGATTCTGTTCTTGGCAGCGATATGCTAAGATTAGGCCATAAGTAATGCAAAATATCGCTGGAATTGTATATTAATAGTGATGTCAGACGTTTGGACGTAACAGAATCTTAGTTAGTCACTAAATATAGTTTTCTTTTATATTTCTCTAGTATTGTTGTTTTCCAAAAAAACTTTCTCATCTATGTTTTTTTTCTACTGCTGAAACAGACTATTTATTTATTTACATTTAGTTGCACAGAATTACCATCGGCCGGTTAGTCAAATATCTTCCAGTATTGGTGTTTTAGGTATTACTTTAGGTATTGGTTGAAGGTGGTAGTGAAAGAAGTAATTGCTTCCTGATTCTGGTTCGAATGATTTTATTTACAAAATTACTCATTAATATTACACAATTTGATGTACCAACTTGTGGCGATACGCGTAATCGGCATCGCGAGATTGCAGCGCAAATCACAGACGCGCGCGCTATCGCGCGTACCTATAAATACAAAATCCGAGATCGCGGTCGGCCATTTCGCCGCCGATCGCCGTGATAGCAACACGTCGCCGCGCCCGCTGCTCCGCGTGTGTTGCATCGTGCTCGTCGTGTACTGGTCTCCGTCCGCTGCGCTGTGTGCTGCACGTCGAAGTTCCTGCTACTTCATTGTCCTTTTCAGGACAGCCGAACTGCACTTTTCAGTGCAACGCAAACTGCTCTTCTTAGAGCAAACTTCTTGTTTCTGTGACCAATCAATCAATCCTTGTTTCTTGCTGGACGATCTGATCAATCGGTAATCTGGTTGTTGGTAATTAAGGTATTGTGGTATTTGTGGTGAGGTAAAGGTTTCTTGCTGGTAACACGGTGAGTAGTAGGTAAGTACCTACAGGGTTCCCCCTCAAGTGAAACGTACCGGCAGGCGAATAGCGCGGCCAGTGCGGGTCGTAGGTACTTGAGTGGGTGAAGTTGCATTGGAGTCCTGGCTTCGTTTCAATATGCTGGGAATATTCTGATGCTTGTTGTGTGATGCAGGTGACATAGTTGCGTTCGGCGTTGTAGCGGTAGGTATTTCTTGCGAAATTACGCTCGGCGCGGTAACTGTAGGTATTGTAGTTGTAGGTGTGTTCGGCGCGGTCGTTGAACTTGTAGCTATAGGTATGTCTCGCTCGGTGTCGGCGATGGTGTAGGCAGGCTTTAGACGGTCGATCGAGATGTTCATCTGGCGATTAGGTAGCTGCAGAGTGAACACTTTATCGTTGCGATGTAGCACTCGGTAGGGTCCGTCGTAAGGTGCTTGTAGCGGCTTCTTTACGGCGTCGACTCGTACGAATACGTGTTCGCAGGTTTGGAGATCGCGATGTACAAATATTGATCTTGTACCGTGTTGCGGGATGTTCGGTGTCGGAGTTAACTTGCGTATTGTCGATCGTAAGTTTTCGACGAAATCGGAGTCCATGATGACGTCATCGCGCGTAGGTATTACGAAATCACCGGGTAATCGTACAGTACAGCCATAAGTTAGTAAGGCTGCGCTTACACCGGTGTCCGTTCGTAGCGCGGCTCGAATTCCAAGTAGCACGGTAGGTATTGTGTCGATCCATGACTTCTCCGTTTGTAGTCTTGCTTTCAGCGCGGCCTTGAGAGTTCGGTGCCAGCGCTCGATGATTCCAGATGACTGCGGATGATACGGCGTTGAACGGGTTCTTTCGATGCCGAGTAAGCGTGTGAGTGACGCAAAAACTCGACTCTCGAATTGCCGTCCTTGGTCCGTGGTAATGGTAGCGGGGCATCCGAAACGGGAGATCCAACCTTCGTACAGGGCTTTGGCGACGTCTTCGGCAGTGATCTCACACAGCGGTACAGCTTCGGGCCATTTTGTAGCTCGGTCGATAATTGTGAGTAGGTATCGATGTCCGCTTGCGGTAGTAGGTAAAGGTCCGACGAGATCGGCGTGTATATGCTCGAACCTTTGTGTTGGCGGGAAACTTGAAATTTGACTTGTGGTGTGTCGTTGAATCTTCGCACGTTGACAGTGTACACATACTTTTGCCCATTTGCCTACGTCGGCATTTAGACCGGGCCAAAAGTAGCGTTCGGCGACTAGTTTTCGTGACGTTTTGATTCCGGGATGGCTGACGTTATGTACGGCGTTGAAGGCGGCACGGCGATGCTCTTCGGGTACGTAAGGTCGTAAGTGCGGCGTTGATGCTTCGCAGTACAGTTTGATTGAAGTTCCGGGAATTGTGATTTGTTTGATTGTGAGGTTGTCTTGCTGTGAGAGTAGTTGGATATTATTGTTATCTCGGTCTTGTGCTTCTGAGAGTTGTTTGTAGTCTATCGGAGATGGGCAGGAGATAGCTTCTATGCGGGATAGTGCGTCGGCGGCGGCATTTTGATTTCCGGGAACGTGTCGTATATCGGTAGTGAATTCACTGATATACAACAGCTGTCGGGTGCGTCGCGGTGATTCATTGTTGGTCGCTGTCTTAGTGAATGCATATGTCAGCGGCTTGTGGTCGGTGAAAATGATGAGTTCTCGGCCTTCGAACATTTTTCGAAAATGCTTGCAACTCATATAAATGGCAAGTAATTCCCGATCGAATGTAGAGTAGCGAGTCTGGGCGTCGGAGAATTTCTTCGAAAAGTAGCCAAGTGGTTGCCACGTGTTATTGACGTACTGGTTGAGTGACGCTCCGGCGGCTTTGTCGCTTGCGTCGCTGAAGATTGCGATTGGGGCTTCGTGTGACGGGTGCGCGAGCAAAGCGGCGTTTTGAATGCTAACTTTGCACGCGTTGAAGGATTCTTCGGCTTCGTCGTTCCAGGAAATTTCGGTTTTGTCTCGCTTCTTCGCGTTGTGTAGGTATTTGCAGAGCGGTGCTTGAATTTGTGCGGCGTTCTTGATATTTTCGCGGTAAAAATTCAGCATGCCGAGGAATCGTCGTAATTCGTCGATATTCTTAGGCTTCGGGTAGTCGATGATTGCTTGTACTTTTTCAGTAGGCGGTCGAATTCCATCTTTGCTGACTTCGTAGCCTAAGAACTTCACTGATGGCTTGCCGAATACGCACTTTGACGGGTTGATGGTTATGCCGTAATCTTGCAGTCTTGTTAGTACGGCGCGTAGGTGAGTTTCGTGCGTTTTTTCGTCGGTCGATGCAACGAGTAAATCGTCGACGAATGGGAAAACGAAGTCAAGGTCGCGCAGTACTTCGTGGATGAAGCGTTGAAATGTTTGACCACAATTCTTGAGTCCGGGGCACATCCGTGGAAACTCGAAAAGGCCAAATGGAGTTATAATGGCACTTTTTTCGATGTCTTTTTCAGCGATTGGCAGTTGTTGGTATGCGCGATTGAGGTCCAACGTGGAGAAAACTTGCTTGCCGGCGAGTTGATAAGTGAAATCACGTATGCGTGGGATTGGGTAACGATCGGGCTTAGTAATTGCGTTAAGCCGTCTGTAGTCGCCACACACACGTAATTCACCGTTCTTCTTCGGCACGACGTGAAGAGGTGATGCCCAAGGGCTCTTGCTTGGTCTGCACAGGCCTTGTTCCATCATGTTGGCGAATTCCTTCTTCACGAGTTCATAGCGGTGCGGTGCGATTGGACGAGGTCTGCAGTGCAGTGGAGGTCCAGTCGTTTCGATGAAATGTTCAACGTTGTGTTTCGGGCTTAGCTTCATCGATGTTAGACGAGTCGTTCCTGGGAAGTCGGCAAGGATGTTGTGGTACGACTGCTGCACGTCTATACTGCGCACGGTAGGTATGTTAGCAGTACAGATCTGTGCGTTTGTGTAGAGTAGTGTCTTGCCATCGATTAGCCTTCTCTTCCTTATGTCGACGAGTAGGTGATGGTAGTCGAGGAAATCTGCACCGAGGATAGGTTTCGATACAGCTGCGATGACGAACTTCCAACGAAACGGTCGACGTAGCTTCAAATCAAGCTCTAGCGTCTTCTCTCCGTAGGTAGGTATGACGGTGTTATTCGCTGCGTAGAGTTGAAATGGCAGTGGTTGCGCTTTGGTGCCGGGCGTTCGGGGTAGCACGGAGATGTTCGCGCCAGTGTCCACGAGGAAAGTCAATCTTGATGTGCGGTCGGTCACGAATAGGCGGTGTGATGTGTGAGTAACGCCGGTTTCCGCCGCAGCCAGCGTTACGTCTAGTTTTCCGACGGCGATGATGATGATGACGGGATCGGCTTGAAGCTGCAGGGTGACGTGCAATTTCGTGCATCCATGCCGAATCGGCGGTGATAATGGCAGTACGGCAATGGTGAGCTTCTGCGGCTTCGATCTTGCGACTGCGACGATTGCGAAGTATTCCTTGGACGTGACGAGAAACGGCGATGCGATCGGCTGTGGCGAAGATTGTAGCTGTCACGTGGTCTGGATCGTAGCTCGGCGACTTCAAGTGACAGTCTTCTTATCTCGCCGATGAGAAATTGCGCGCCGAGGCCTGGTGGGTAAGCTGTGGTCGGGTGCTGTGATGACGGTAGCGAAGGTGGTGGGACGACTGGAGACGAGATGGCGGCAATCTGATGTGCTGTGGTAGGTATATGCTCCATCATCTTGTCCGCTAACAGCGCGAGATCTTCCAGTGTGGTCTTGATTTTAAATGCTTCGCTGACGGTCAGCACGGAGCGAACGTGGGGAGGCAGGTGGTCGAGCCACATCATCTGTATCGTCGTATCTGGGAACTTTTCTTTGTTGAGGGTCTGCATCCGTCGCAATAGTTGGCTGGGCTTCTGCTCTCCGAGCTCGACTTGCGACAGAAGTTTCTTCGTCTGTGAGCTGTCCGATTCTTCATACACTGAGATGAGCCTGTTCTTGATGGCAGTGTAATAGTTGTCGGCCGGTGGCGAGTATATGAGGTCGCTGATATTCTGTATGTCTTGTTTGTCCAGCTGTGCTATCACCATCTGTGCCAGCTGAGCCTGGCTCCTCTTCAGCTCTGCCGTGGCTGCTTCGAAGCTGCAGAACCAGAGTACGGGCTGATCTCTCCAGAAGGGTGGAACGCGTAGCGCCAGGGAGATGGCTGCCACGTCGTGAGATAGCGTAGCGGCGGCAGTCACGGTAGGCGGCGAAGTTGCATCTTGAGGCGTCAGCTGTTCTTCGTTCACACCGTTGATGTGAGACATCTTGTAGGCTTCTTTCTTCTTCAGGGTTCAGTCGGTGGTCACCACTTTAGGTATTACTTTAGGTATTGGTTGAAGGTGGTAGTGAAAGAAGTAATTGCTTCCTGATTCTGGTTCGAATGATTTTATTTACAAAATTACTCATTAATATTACACAATTTGATGTACCAACTTGTGGCGATACGCGTAATCGGCATCGCGAGATTGCAGCGCAAATCACAGACGCGCGCGCTATCGCGCGTACCTATAAATACAAAATCCGCGATCGCGGTCGGCCATTTCGCCGCCGATCGCCGTGATAGCAACACGTCGCCGCGCCCGCTGCTCCGCGTGTGTTGCATCGTGCTCGTCGTGTACTGGTCTCCGTCCGCTGCGCTGTGTGCTGCACGTCGAAGTTCCTGCTACTTCATTGTCCTTTTCAGGACAGCCGAACTGCACTTTTCAGTGCAACGCAAACTGCTCTTCTTAGAGCAAACTTCTTGTTTCTGTGACCAATCAATCAATCCTTGTTTCTTGCTGGACGATCTGATCAATCGGTAATCTGGTTGTTGGTAATTAAGGTATTGTGGTATTTGTGGTGAGGTAAAGGTTTCTTGCTGGTAACACGGTGAGTAGTAGGTAAGTACCTACAGTGTAATGAGGTGATTATAGTTCGCGTCTCTCATCGAGATGCGTAGATTTGACGAAACTATTTAATGTTTTAACAATACAAATGAAAGCACGTGCCGTAAAGTGAAACAATGTAATACCTACGAGTATCTTTGTGTTTGCCGGCGTAATCAAAGACTTCAAACAATTTTGTTTTTTTGCTCATTCCGTCAGTTTATACCGGCTGGTTTCTTAGGACATATAGCACATTTTTTTTATACCACGTCGGTGGCAAATAATCATACGTCTGACAGAAAACGACCACTATAGCCTATAGACGCCTGTGTAACATGCGCATTGCCGATCCATTAAGAACTTGTACACTCCTTTTTGAAGAACCCCATAATTTAGTCCTTCGGGAAAACCTCTACAGGGAGCTCATTTCACAGACAGATCGTCCGCGCTAGAAAATTCCTTTGAAATCGCACGGCGATGCGAGACCATTTAGGTTGCAAGGTGTGAGAATGAGCGATTGAACGCCCTGTTGATAACGAGCGGTGCGATGATGATAAGTAGACGTTGGCTTCATGTCGGACAGATTCCGAGCACAACTCATTGTACAGGTTGCTATATTTTTGTATCTCTTGCAGGTGTCATCAGAGACGTCAAACGCCGCTACCCGTTCTACGTGTCCGACTTCACCGACGCTCTCAACGGCCAGTGTATCGCTGCCACCATCTTCATGTACTTCGCTGCTGTCTCCTCGGCTATAACCTTCGGTGGACTGCTGGCCACCAAGACGGATGGGGACATTGGGATCACTGAGACTTTGGTAATGTTGGATTGCTTGTTTACCTCGATTGAATCTAGAGATTACCATTTGCTTTAAATTTGTGAAAATCATATATTAGCAGATACTTGGATATGGAATGGTTTATTACATTAGATACTCATCATCATGGTTCCCGGTTGCGTTTGGGGCCTGCACCACGAAAACCGGGGTCCGCTTAAAACAACCTAATCCCAAGATTTGGCGGAAGCACTAGTTTTTACGAAAGCGACTGCCATCTGACCTTTCAACCATGAAGGTAAACTAGGCCTTTTTGGGACTAGGCTCGGTTTCCTCACGATGTTTTCCTTCACCGAAAAGCGACTGGTGAATATCAAATGATATTGATATTGTTTATTAGTGATACTATTTATTTAAAATATTTGTATTCCCCGACTGTTTTATTATCATCATTTCACTAATAGGTAGTAAACCTAATTGCAAAGACACAAAGTACACCTTAAGAGTGTTAATTTTAGTAACAGTTGGATCTGTATCCAACTTCCCGATGCAATATAGAAGAGCTGACTTATTTCCAAAATATCTACACATCCTTAATCTTTAAAACAATCGTTTGTAATATACATATATCTAACAATCCCGAAGGCCGAAGGTTCAATTCGAAACCGCCAGAAAATATATCCTGTACAACAGTAGGTATTCTTGTGTCAGAATGGGCAAAAACATCAGAAGATTGATAACATTTTTGACTAGTCAACTCAACAAATTGGACCCTGTACGAATCATTTGTTTCCGTGCAGTTGTTCACGTGTTTCGGGGGCATCATCTTCGGCTTTCTAGCCGGCCAACCAATGATGATAACAGGAGCCACTGGTCCACTTCTGCTACTTGACGAATCTCTCTGCAACTTCTGCAAGTCCTATGGCTTCGATTTTCTGGCGGCGAGAATGTACTGCGGATTGTGGATGATTGTGATCGCGCTGCTGGTCGCGTCTGTTGAAGGGAGCGTCGCTGTTAAGAAGATTACGAGGTTAGTGTTCATAGCAATAGAAACCCTACCGAGCTTCTAGAACGACTTTCCGAGCGTTACACAGGACCTAGAATTTTTCACATGAAATTAAGAAATTAAGAAAAAAGTTAAAGATTATTTTACTTCTGTTGAATATTTTTTTCAGCGTTTGGCGGGAATTATCATCAAATTGCCATTTTATAATGACTTCTTAGTGAAAGCTGTAAACGTACAAAAAACAGTAATTGTGAATGACATATTAAGCCTCAAAAATCTTTGCAATTTTCTTTTATATTTGTCTTTGTTTGTTTGAAATGGAGTCCTTGTTTCCGTATTATACAGGTTCACGGAAGACATCTTCGCTTTCCTCATCTCCTTGATCTTCATCGGCGAACCAATCACCAGTCTGATCAATGTGTACCGAGCTCACCCTCTTGGGATAGAGTACGCCATGTACGGACAGAACATCAGCACGCCTGGCAACGTGACAATTGTCAACGGCACTCAAGGTATGATTTACAGATTTTAACCATTAGTCCTTGTTGTAGGCAATAATATTAATAAAAGCAGCTTGAGTACTGAAAGCTACTGTGTCAAGGAACAAATTAGTTATTATACCAATTTCTTTGACTGTGTGTTTTTAGAAAAGGGGAAACCTCACCTTTCTTTATAAAGGCTGCAAAAATATATGACATTCTTATTTTTACTGACGCACATTTCAGCGTGTCACATACTTCGCGACAATTCATCCAATCCTCTTGCCCTGTATTGTGTTGATTGGGTAAGGTCCCTTGATTGATTTACTTAATTTATCTAGTTGTGGACAACGGCACTGTGTGGGGTCCCCCTCTGCTGCCGCCGCCGCCAGCGCCGCAGCCTAACACGGCGCTCTTCTGTACCATCCTCACGCTGGCCACGTTCATCATCGCGTACTACTTGCGTATCTTCCGTAACGGCAAATTCCTTGGACGCAGCGTAAGTTTTAGCTGTTTTGTTATTTTCAGCTTATACCTGATCTGTGACGTCATTACATTTCTTAAACTAATTGTTGCCTAACTAAAAATCTTCAGCTACATCTATGTCATAAAAAAACTTACTCTTTACTTCCATTTGCACTACAACTTTGGAACCCTTGGGATTATTTACTACATCGATATTGTAACTGATATGATTTTGTGCTGATAGTGCCTAAATTCAATAGTTTCTATGTACAATGTCAACAAAACGTTAGTACTACTTTGGTACCTTCAATTCCTTCTAACCACGTAACTGTGATTACCAGCTGTCACTCTTATTTTAGATAGGAATAAAGCTCAACCAAAAATTCAAAACAAATGAGTGGCTAAAGTGCTTTACCGCATCCTTTATCTTAATTTTTCCACTTGGCAGGCGCGGCGTGCTCTAGGTGACTTCGGCGTCCCAATTGCCATCGTCCTGATGGTGGGTTTGGCGTCTGCGGTCCCAGTGTACACTGACACGCTTCGAGTCCCAGAAGGCCTACATCCCACGTCTCCACGACCTTGGCTGGTGCTGATGACACCAGGACTGGCCACTATCCCCGCCTGGGCTGCCTTCGCGATGGCACTGCCTGCCCTCATGGTTTACATCATCGTGTTTATGGAGACGCATATCGCAGAGTAAGAAGCTGATGCGATTGTTTTTGTGTTCTGTGTTATGTCTGAGGGTATGAGGGTATGATGGCATGGCGTCACTTTTAAAACACCATGTCAAAATGATCGTCCATCTAAAGATATCGCTATTCTATAATTGGATAAGGATATTGATTCTTGATAAAGATCACATGTTCTTTCTAGTTGATTTGTTTACATTTTATAACAATTATTTACTCACAAACAGATATAATATTAAATATTTAATAATATTTACAAAAGGCGTGTGGTCTTCAGTCATAATGTCTTTATTAATGTCATGAGTACTCATGATAACTTATTAATAGATGTACTTCTAAGATAATTTTAAAAACAACACGCAAAGCGATGTAAAGTACTTACACCTCTGCAGCCAAAGCGAAATCGATTAGTAGTTTATTAAAATTGTGCGAATTTGCAAGTGAATTCCCAAGAAACAGTTACACCCGTTATGTAATGCGACGAAGCCCCGCAAGCGGGCCTCCGTCTACATCACTTATCCTTCCAGGTTGATCATCGACAAACCGGAGCGTAACCTGAAGAAGGGCAGTGGCTTCCACATGGACATCGTGATCATGTCATTCGTGAACTGCATGTGCGGCATGTTCGGTGCGCCGTGGCAGTGCGTCGCGACTGTGCGCTCTGTGTCACACGTGTCCGCGCTCACTGTCATGTCCACCACGCATGCGCCTGGTGACAAGCCGTATATTGTTGAGGTCAAAGGTACGAAGAAACGCGCTTAGAACTATTTTCTTCTGTGTTTTAAAATCACTAAGCTGGAAGCTATTTGCTTTTTGCTTAATTTTCCTGATATTGTGTTATTGAGTCGTATACATGTATGTGACTCATTGCGATGTCATTTCTATGTTCTTACTCTTTTTACGTGGCTGGCGAAGAAATTGGCTCGCTTCTCATATTAAAACACGTCTATTTCACCATACAGGGGTAAATTAACCACCTTAAATTACTTACTATAGATTGGCAGCATATTTTTCATCTGTGTTATTCTCTTTTTCTTACCATTATAGAAATTCATAGGATAAATGATTCTGTAACTGGCAATACTAATTTATTACTAAGGCAAATCTGTTAAAATACTAAATTCTAGGCTTAACCTTTTAACCACCGTGAAGTTTCCATCAAGCGTGCCCTTGTCGCCACCAATATCGACAATATACACCACGCAAATCAGAGCTTGCATTCGAGTGGGACTATTCAGAATTCAAAACTTTGTCTTATTTATCAGACTGGCGAGCTGAGCTTGATCCGCCTTTGTCTACCTTTGTTTGCCATTGGACATTTAAGAATAAAAAATGTTTATTGGCACAAACGAAAAATTTGCTTGGATACATCATTCAAAAAGTGAACAGTGAATTGCGCTAAAAGGTCTTCACTCAGCATGATTTCCCGCAGTGGATCCCTCTAGTGGAACTCACCGCGTGACGTTGATTTTCAGTGAAACCCATTTGAAGTAGAAAACACTGTCATCTAGCATGACATGATCAAAACAAGTCGATAGGTATACAGTATAAGGGTGCGGCTCCACTGAAGCGGAGAGGAGCGCAAATGTGCAAAATTGGCCAATGAGACCGCATGACAGTGTTTCGAATTAAAAAAAATCGAAAGACGCACCCTTACTCTTTCAGACTGCGGTTAAAATGGAAATTTATCTCTCGTTTTCAGAACAACGACTGACTGGCCTCCTTGTGGCTTTCCTCGTCGGCATATCAGTGCTGGCGTCCAAACTGCTGACCCTCGTGCCCATGGCCGTCCTGTTCGGCGTGTTCCTGTATATGGGTATCTCGGCGCTGGGCGGTATACAGTTCTGGGACCGGATGATTCTGCTGCTGAAGCCGGTGAAGCATCACGCGCAAGTGCCTTACGTTAGACGGGTAAGAGACCATGTTACTGTGCTCAATGTGACCTGAGAGATGCGACAGTCACGACTGTTAGAACTGCTCCTTTTTTAGCCTCTTATACAGGATAGTCATGTCATGAGCGTACCGACAGACTTCAAAAGCTTTATTGACACCAAAAGAAGTAAAAAAAATGACATGTATCATTTTCAGACAAGAAGATATTTTTTGGTAATTTATTTTGTGATTTTTTAAATTAATTTATACATTAATAAATTGTAGGGAAAGATATTTTGTAATATGTTTTTTTTATAATTTTAACAATTTTCTTAAACGCTTTTCTCATTTTGTGTAAGAATTTTAATCGTGCAGACACTGTTCTTACCATATTTCCTATTTGACGGCCAGCTACCAAATCTGGCTACGAAACGGCACTAAAGGACAATACTTAGTGAGTTTTGTTTGTCGACCGACGAAATGTACCAAGAATTAATTTGGAACTTGTTCTCCAGGTCCCAACGTGGAAGATGCACCTGTTCACCCTGGTGCAGTTCGCTGGAATCCTGGTGCTGTTCACCGTCAAGTCCTCGAGGTTCTCGCTGGCGCTGCCTTTCTTCCTGGTGATGATGGTGCCGCTGAGGATGTCACTGGCTTACATCTTTACGCCGCTGCAACTTCGTGCGGTAAGTTCATCATTAATTCATTGATCTTCGTTAGAGTGATAGAAGGGTGTTTTCAAAAAAATCCCGAAAACGTGATTCTTTCAGAGCTGGACGTGTTTGGGCTCACTGGAATCAAAATCATGAGCTGATTTGATCTAGTCAATAAAAAATAACTGCCCAACATTTTCATACAAAATTTGAGTTTCCGTTACGTGACGCTCTTAGTAAGTTCAAACAAAAGACGTTTTTTTATTGGGACATTATTCTTAGTATCTAGATCGAATCAGCTTGTAATTGTGATTCAAATGAGCCCAAGTACGTCCAGTTTTGGAAGGATTTTTTTTTAGAAAACGCTCAGAGACCAAGGAACCTATATCTGTGTGTCTACCTACCATGAATTCATTTCCAGGAGCCTTTTAAAAGCTGTCTCAATTCTTCACGATGCCGCTGGGATTCTTGCTTCTTCAGAAAGAGAATCTGTTCTTAGTGGACTAACTCTAATTGAAACAATAGCTCTGAGAATTTACATATCTTTTTTTTATTAGAACATTCTATATTTAGCAAGCAATATAGGTACAAACTACGGAAAAATCGTTTAAATATCTGTTTGACCACAGTAAAGGAAAGCAAGTTATAATTTTTCAGCTGGATGGAGCTCAAAAAGAAATAGACGATGATGAACCAGATTTCTACCAAGAGGCACCTTTGCCGTAAGCACAAACTGTCTCCTGGACGTTCATTGGATTGTTCCTATCCTGTCAGCTGTTCTGAGAGAAGAATATCCTTATCTTAGACATGCCATTCAAAACTGGCTAACTTGAATTACACCCGACATTTTCTTGGTTGGTAGGGATGATAAACCTCGACTAAGACATAATGTAGTAGTTGGGTCAAAATCTGTTTCTCTTAATATCCGTTTCCAAAACAAGCTACGGAGTTTTCCTATCAGGTGGAAGTGTGTGCACTTTTTTTCACTTGGTGACATAAGTTTGGTCATAATAATGGTACCGCCTTTTTTATAATTTGCTTTGTATTAAAGTGCATGTATAATACAAAACCAGGCAGAGAATTTAAATCTAGCCAGCGTTCACTTGTTTTTTTGCACTGTAGTTTTTCTGGTGTATCTGTATGGATCTGTTTCCATAATGTAAAAGACAGATGGTTTCATTTTTTTATAGTTCAGTCCAATGTTGGCCCTTCAGTAGCGAACGCATTATTTGTTTGCGATTGGACCGGCCATTGATGTACTTACATAATTATTGTAGAGAAACTAAGAAAAATCTAATTTAGGTATTGTTGTTATGTTTTAGATATTTATTTAGGTAGTCTTGTTACGCTATGTAGACTTACATTAGGTTCGTAAAGGCTTATTCTGAAATTGTGCATTTGATGTTTTAATATAGTAATAAAAACGCACTTTCCTCACCGCAATTATGTGTGTGGAAAGGGGATCTACTAATATCGAAATAAAATCACCAGTGAAATCAAATGCCAGTTTCTCGAATAAACGTTCGGGTCATGGAATTTTGAGAGTCTAAATGTGTAGAAATATATGTTAGAATTATTGCACTATATTACCTTCGTATATTTTGAGGATGTACTTGAGGAGCATTCCATGAAAACATGTACTTTTGTCGCTTACGTGTCGCTATGGTAGCTACTCTAATAAAATATGCTAGCTGCTAGGAAACACTGTCAATCTTAAAGCCTTGATATGTTATTATTATACTGTAACTCGGCTTACTAATTTAATTTTTCAAAAGTATTGAAAAGACAGTGTCGCTTACGACACGTTTTCATGGAATGCTCCTTGAGTATTATGCGGTTGCAGTAATCATCAGAATTCTTGCATGATTTTCCATTGCAAGGCACCTATATTATATAACTGCATAATAGCTCTTCAATAGTAATATCGAGATTATAAATACATATTTATGAAAAAGTTAATACAGAAAGACACACATATAGTTATTAACTACATACATAAAGTGAGATTGTCTTGGGTAAATGAAATACTGTACAATACTTCAGTATTCCGTCCTAACCTCAATATAGAACTATTATATTATTGTACTATTTTTATAATTTATTGTAGATTATGCTTGTGAAACAATACAGCCCCAACTCAATCAGTATCTGATCCCCTAGTACATATATTATATAATTTATATAGCCTGTAAAGCCAACTTGACATTACAAAAGGGCGAGAAACCAAAAACATAACGCTCCTACATTATTTAATTTGCCATCCTTATCAACTGACAAAAAATGACATAGCTACCTGATCAATTGTCTTTTTCTAATTAATATAAATAAAAGAGATGTGGGGGCTCAGACGATAATAAGGTGCCGATAGCGGTATTATAGTGAAACAGACATACAGGGTATCTCTGGAAGATTGGATCAAATTCAGTATGAAACCATAATAAAATGTTCAGTAACAAAATGACATATTGTACAAAACGTACAATTTTTGAGACACTAAATCATATTTTCTGCAAATAATTTCTAAATAATAAAAACATGGACCCGGGTATGTCCTAAAACTACGTCCAAAGCACCGAAGGCGGGCAGCAGCGTTCTTCGTACAGTCAGTAGCAGATATTGCTTAGCGGGTAGGGTGTTCAAAATCTTAACACACTCTTATAGTCTTAGCAATAAGGACGTGCCAAGCTAATTTTGAACCGTGCCCGCTTAGCAATATCTGCTGCTGACTGTACATGGTGCTATGCAGGGTGCCTCTGACTTTAAATGTTCGAATTATTTCTACTCCATTATTTGTGTATAAGCCTAAACTGTAGTCTGGTTTAATGAACATCCAAGATTAATTTCTATTTTTTTAATGAATACTATGACTATGAATTCGCACGGTATATTTCGGAGAGTATTCATTTTATAGCATTCGGGAGTAGGTATTATATATTATTGTTTACTTTGCCTAACTGAAGTTTAATTTCTAGAATAAAATAACTCACGAATTAAGAGTAAGCGAAGACATGTGGGATTGAATTTAACACTTTCATTGCGGACGAGTGCTACGCGCTGATTGTCCGCTTTATAGCGAAAATGGACATCCCACAGAGAACTCCCATCCGGAGTTCCCCGCGCTCAAAGTGGTTAAACACAATGTTAATAAGAGTGACATAATAATATCTTAACATTTCCACACCAGGATTACCACAAGTTTTAAAACCGTCTAGGTTCTAGAATGTATGACGTCTTTTAAGTACTTAAAACCGTTTTAACACTAACAATAAATAAATAAAACATATTCTGTAAACAAACTTATTCCCCCGAAAATCATTTCAAGAATTTTGTGACATTAATTTATAATTTTAAGTTATTTGTTACCTACCAATGTAACAATCTTACCTAGACCATTTTCAGGAGTAGAACTGATCTCTGAATTTTTAATATTAACATCCTTTAGTCAGACACCCTGTATATACTGCGATCTCCCACCCTCCAAACTATGGCGACAAATAATATTCCGGGACGACTACTAGATGGCGCTGTGCTCGAAATTTAACGGCACCTTATTGTGCCCTTGGCGTCCAAAGGGTTAAACCTCGTATATGCCCATTTTTGATTTGATCCAATCTTCAAAGGGATTGTATATCAATGCATGTAATATCATATTTTTGTTTGTATTTTCTACTATACTGGTTGT
>JALPQI010005076.1:0-73393 GCA_025490895.1 Thaumatotibia leucotreta | reverse complement strand
GTTCTATTGTATGGAGAAAATACCGAAAATATCCAGTCCCTGATATGTATATATCTATTATATCATTGCTTGGTACCCACATCACAAGCGTTAAAATTGAGCTTACCATGGGACTAAGTGGGCAGATGTCCCAAGATAGTAGTTAAGTCACGCACATGGCGATAGTATGGGCTTGCTGCTTGATAATGGAGACCTGGGCTCTCCAAAACATGTTGCATGTAGTAGTTTAACCATTTCATTATATTTACGTAATAATATAACAATTACCCAGCGTGGTGATTATGGGCACCTCCTAATATGTCTATATGCATAGTTGATAGGAGAGGCCTAGGTCCAGCAGTGGACTGAGATAGGCTGATGTGATAAAAATAGTGTGAAGCAAAGAACACTTAATTTATACTTTTTCCAGAAAGTGTTGTATAACCATTTGATTGCATTTACTTTATATTAGTGTTTGGGTTTGTGCCAAAATAATAGGTAAAGATAGGATTTCCATAAAATATGTATGCACATACATTTAGTTTTCGGACTCATATTGACAAAACAAAACTCAAATTGGACTAATAGGAAAGGTCTGTGTACAATGTCAATGTCTTTTTTTATGTCTTCTGTATCAACCCCTGTGTTTAATGTCAAATCACATCTCTAAAGTTCTCCAAAGATGATAAAAACTATTTGCTATCCTATTGGTGTACACATTATTGTATGTACCTATAAATTCCTTCCTTTCTTATAAGAAGGTAAAAAAACACAATGTAAAATTGTATTTTAGCCCCTAAGTCTTTTATCTGTGGTGGAGCCAAAATCAAGTCTCGTGATTTTTGACAGTCACAGACGAAAGATTTCTGGGTAAAATTTGGAGTATTTTCCAAAACAAGCATCTTTTTTACTAATAGTCCAAAAAGTTTTGCAGAAGATTTCTTACTTAATAAATTCTACTAGTAATTTTTCCCATTATTACAATAAAAGCTTGTGTGCTATACATGCGTTTGAAAGAACATTCCAGATTAAAATATAATAACTGGAATGAACTAGAAATGTCCAGTCCGTCATCCTCAATAGCTGGAGTATGGTTTGATTGGTATTAATCCAACAACCCACACAATGAACAAATTACCTGAGCCTCGCCATATTTTGCCGCGGTCTCGGCCTTGTTAAGGCCGGTGAGTCCGCCATAGTGTCTCTCGTTGAGCCTCCAAGTCTTGCTAACCGGCAGATCGGCCTGGTTGATCTCCTTCAACACAGAGTTCAGAGTGATCTGAGCTCTCTTCAGCACCGAGGTATGGGCGATGTCGAACGTGTACCCCTCAGCCTTCAACGCCTTGCCGGCGGCCACGGCCTCCTCGCGACCTGCAGCAATTATCTAATCAGAAAAACTCGGGAGAAGATGAACATACTTTTTAAGTCTCCAAACTTACCCTTATCACTCAAATCAGCGTCGAACCAACCGCAGAACAAATTCTTCTGGTTCCACTCACTTTCGCCATGGCGAATCATAACAATTTTGTATTTAGCAGGCATAATTTTCGATTATTTCGTGACCGGTCAAACTCTCAATTTAATACCAGTCTGACACCAATAACCTCTCTTTGACCTTCCTTTGCATCCATCAGTCCGGTGACGTTTTATGAATCCAGCACAATTTTAGAGAACGAAGCCTAATGTGCACGCGTTTAAGTTCAATATCGTAAACGCATTCGCAAAACCATAGACTAAAATTTTCGTAAGAACATGTTTACACGATGCTGCACTTCGTTGCAGCACAAAAAATCGACAGAATATTTTAACTGCAAAACGCCTCAAGATTAAAAACATTTTGCACATGGTTTTCGTAATGTATATTCGGCCTAATTTTTGTATATACTATGCTATATGCATAATATTTTGAAGATTCCTTTCCTTACCTTTCTCTGTAATGTGATTGATGTGATTCTGTGGTATTCTTCTCCATTCGATTGTGAAAGTGAAAAACTAATTTCTTCTATTTATTATCACTACGATATGAGAGCAAACCTAAACAGTAAAAATATTTTAGTTATTGCTAGTAACATAATACATAATATTCCCGATTAAATAACGCTATATTGAAATAGTAACCTGCAAAAGGCTAACCAAGAATGGCACCGAAAAAGAAAACAGAAAACAAACCATCATTATTAATAAAACTACCAAAAGAAAATTTAGCGAAGCCAAAACCTAAGGCCAAAAAATGTTTCAAGGTGAAAATTCAAGCTAAAAGTAAGTTTTACAAGTTTTATTTTATCATTCGTATTTTGCAATCCGGCAAAATTCCTGTGACGACATGATGAAATTGAAATTGGATACATCTTACTTATAACCATTTTCGATCAACTTCAAGCATTTTTATTCCTGGTACCTATTAAATTTTGTAAACATCATCATTACTTCCTCTTATATGTACTTAACTCTTTAACTGCATAAAATAAAAGTTGATTTTCGCAAACAAGTTAGTCAATTTCTTCAAATATTTATTGGTCACCTAACATTTTATCTCATGTAGTTTTCTGAAATCAATCTTTTATTTATCATATTAATTATCTCAGATATATAATGTTTACAAATACCTATTCCATGAATTGGTATAGTTATTACAAAAGTTAGTTCACAAACAAGTGGTTATCAAATAGGCTGTGGTCTAAAGTTTTCAAATATTCTGTCATACATATACATAAGTAATTGTTTTTAACCTGTAACTCATGCTAGAATGATGCAAATGTTGGTGGATTTTGGGATGTCTCCCTTAGAATTACAGTATATAAATGCTGCAGTAAATAAAATGATTATGTTAAGGATTTGATGGTAACAATACAGAAAGTTCCAAACAAGCTTTACCATTTTGTGCCTTATACATTTTAGTGATCAGGTTATTTGTCTATCATCTGACTAATTTTGTTACTCTTTAGATTTTAAAAAAGCTATTGGCAGTAAAAAAAGGTCTTTGGAAGAAAAGAACCCAGAACAAATTGCTATCAAAAAGTTACTGACAATGAACATACAAAATGACGTGAAATTGGACAGAACAAATGAAGGTGACTTTCATATTATCTTAAATAGTCTAGAACAAAGTAACTCTTTAGTTTAAACCCTTGTGTTGTTAGCCCTTGTATTTGTATTGTTGTATACAGGGTGGTCATGAGCATACCTACAAATTTTATCCATGCATGTTTGACATCAAAAGAAGCAAAAATATTATAATATACTATAATATAAACATAAGAGTCGACTAAGGGATTGAAATGTCACTGACCATTATTTGATAAAAGATTGATGATGGGCAGCAGCATCATAGTGCACACATTACTGAGATCGCCAATCCGCTTGCCCAGCCTGGCGATTATGGGCATTTACCTCCTAATGGGTCTATACGCATAGTCAATAGGAGAGGCCTACGTCCAGTGGACTATCATAGGCTGATGATGTATGATAATATAAACCTTGCAAAACAGAATAAAAAAGTGTTGTCTATTACAAACTTATACAGAGATTTTTATGTTTGTGTTTCAGTGGCTCTTGCACAATTAAACCAAGATTGCCCTGTGGTGATCACGGAGAGTGCCCAAGCCCCAGTTGTTAACAAAAGAGGTCGGAAAAAGAAAATATTGGAACCAGGTAAATTAACGAACATTTTGGCCAATTTTTATAGCCAGAAATAATTAAAATTGTTAAAACTTGGCAAACTTTTTGGCCAGCTTCTCCCTCTAGACCGCATCCAACGGAGAGCAGCTCGAGTTGTCAACTGCCAACGTATTTCTGATCGGCTTGATACCCTGGCGCTGCGTAGAGATGTGGCCTCGCTCTGCATTTTCTATCGCATGTACTACGGGGAGTGTTCCGATGAGTTGTTCGGATTAATACCTGCCGCTTCTTTCCGCCACCGCCCTACGCGACAATGTTTTCATTCTCACCATTTAGATGGTTGGCGGTCCTCAACTGTGCGCTTTTCTCGTAACTTCCTGCCTCGCACAGCTAAACTTTGGAGCGAATTGTCACAAGCGGTGTTTCCGGACCGATACGACCTTCAAACCTTCAAGAAAAGAGCGTACTCCCACCTTAAAGGCCGGCAACGCATTTGCGACGCCTCTGGTGTTGCGGATGTCCATGGGCGACGTTAATCGCTTTCCATCAGGCGATTCGTCTGTTCGTTTGCCACCTATAGCATAAAAAAAAATAAAAAAAAACTCCTGCAGGGGATGTGACCAATTGAATTTTATTTGGTAATTGATTAGGGTCCAATTATTAATGATTCTAAAATAATGGACTCAAATTGAAAGGATAATCAAAAAATTGTACATAGTTAAAGCCTTAATCAATACAAAAATTACGGTCGCGTCAGTAGTGAATAGTTACTTAGATAAATAGTGCTATCTTCTCTGTATACCTCGGGCTTCGGGCCTCACTGAAAATCAGCGTTGCGTAGTGTGCCTTGCGGTGCACTACGTGACAACAAGCTGAGTGAGGACCCTTTGGCACAACTTCGATATCTCTGTTTTTAATGTAATATAATGTTAAGTTATGTTTTGTGCTAATAAATTCATTTCATTTCATTAGTGTTACGAAAGTTAGTCATACTAATTATAGTGTGTACCCTGTCCAACAAGCTTAGGCAGTAGAAAAAGGCGTCATATATTAAAAGCGTAGTCGCAGTTTGTTGGTCGCTCATAGAAAAATTGAATTTCTCGACATTTAACTTAGTAACACGAAAATGATGATTTTGTTCTTATAGCCTTTAACTATGTACATTTTTTGCAATAGGCCCAGTAGGTATCTACCCCTTATTCATAAACGTATCATAACTTAACAAGCCGGTAAGTATTGTTTCTCCCTTTCGGTCTTATAAACATGACTATAAGACTGAAAGGGAGAAAAAGTTTAATACATAACGTTAAATGATATCATACTTTTTTAGAAACGGCCGAAGTCGTTCCTAAGAAAAAACCCAGGTTGCCTACAAAGGCTAAAGTTGCGTCTAAAGATACTACAAAGAAAGCACAGTTAAAAACGCCCAAAGGTAAATGGTTTACAGTAATGGGAAAGGAAAAAACGCTTTAGTAGTGTGTAGTTTGCATTGTGTGTTTTACCATTTACAAAGAAAAATAAGTGCCTGAAAGTAGTATAGTCCAGTCGGCCTACAGTTAAATTATTCGAGCATCTGTTTCTGTCATTGGGCTCATGCATAAATCATGTGAGGTTTTTTTGGCTACTTTTGACCCCCCCCCTCCCCCATGGTGATGTTTGGTGAGTTCCTTGGCTAGCCCCCCCCCCCCCCTAGCAGTCTCACGTGTATTTTTCTCATTCAACTTTTCACGTTCGCTAGCCGAAATTCACAATATTTCTTATAGTAGAGGTCCAAATGGAAAAAATTGTGCGCTGCGAGTTACAGTTTTGTAATTTTTACCAGAGCTAGAGGGTGTAAAAATAAATATTTTTAGATGTGGAGGGAAAACCAATTCCCCCCCTGAACGAGGGGGGAGGGGGGCGAATGTACAATCGGAAGGGTTATGTTTAAAATTTTTTCGTCTAATATTTAGGCCTACTATTCATTGTTTGGTATCATTTTCATATAAAAGAGACACGGTGAATTGATTTTTGATAATAAACATGAGGATTTTCATATATAAAAAAAAAATTATTGGTATAAAGGTAAAATGATCACCGTTTTTATTTTGATTGTTGCGTTATATAAGTATTACCAAATAAATATATGAAAATAAAAAAAATACTACAAGATAGCATATTTATTGTAGTTTTTAAAAATATATACTTTTTGGAACTTTCCATGCAAAAATAAGTTGTAAAAAAATTGCACCTGTCGCGTACCTCGAATAATAAAGGGACGTTGCTTTGACTTATTGTTGACAGTACGTTTCTACTGCGGGAATTTAGCGATTTTGTGTAAACAAAATACTCCATAATGTCTGTTAGGGGAAATTGCATCAACCTGGGTTAACCAAGCACCCCGGGTTAAACGTTTATTTCACACGGAATTTGATAATTAATAAATTTCTTATGAAGTAAGTGACTGACCCGGCACTATACAGAGGATATCCGAAACATCAGCCTATGTGATATTAGAATGGCTCTTGAACAGCTCAAAAATAACAGGGCGTCTGGGGAAGACGGAATTATAGCTGAGCATCTGAAGCCAGGTGGTAATCCAATCCTTATGGCCCTTCAGAAGTTGTTCAACTCCGGAAGGGAGAACGCCTTAGGCATGGAACAGAAGAGTGGTGGTACTGTTCTTGAAAAAAAAACCGGCCAAGTGCGAGTCGGACTCGCGCGCAAAGGGTTCCGTACCATTATCAATTTATTATTAAAAAAATACAGTTAAATCAACCTACCTCAAAAACTATAGGAGATAATTTTATCAAACCAAAAATCGTTGATAGAGTTTATTAATGTGCATAACATATATTTTTTCCAGAATTTTATATCGCGTAGTTTAAAAAATAGAGGGGGGGGGACACATTTTTCAGACTTTGAGACCTGATATCTCGAAAACGATTTGCTTAAATAACAATGTGATGTATAAACCTTCATATCATTTGCAAAGACCTTTCTATTAATACCCCACACGCTTATGTACAACTAAAAAAAAAAATTTATCCCTCAGTTACATGTATGGAGGGCCCCCACCCCAATGGTTTTTTTTACAATTTAGTATCACATATCTGTAGCGGTTCATACAACACATATCTTTACCAAATTTCGTTACTGTAGCATTTATAGTTTCCGAGTAAATTGGCTGTGACAGACGGACAGACGGACAGACGGACATGACGAATCTATAAGGGTTCCGTTTTTGCCATTTTGGCTACGGAACCCTAAAAAGGTGACAACGCCTTATTGAAGAACTACCGATCCATCTCACTTCCGAGCCATATTTATGAGATGTTTTCATGAGTCATTACGAATCGTCTTGCACGCAGGCTTGATGGCTTCCAGCCTCCCGAACAAGCCGGTTTCCGAATTGGCGTTTCGTAAATGTTATACAGAAGACCGAGGAATAGCATTTGTGGACTACGATAAGGGGGGTTTCCATGACGTACTAATGCGGTTTCATTTAGGTCGAGAGAAAGGGACAAGGCTATACGAGTCGTGTATCACTGCCCCTTTCCCAGAACCTAAACTGAATCGCATTAGTACGTCATGGTAACCCCCAAGGCCTTCGATTTGATCGAAACTCTGGGCGTACTGCAGTCTCTTTAACGATACCAAGTAGACTTTCGCTATTTGGAAATGTTGAGGTGTTTGTACGAAAGCGCCACTATGTCAATCCGACTCAAAGACCAGAGCTTGAAGCATATTTATTATACTGCAGCGGGGGGTCAGGCAAGGAGGTGTCATCTCCCCTAATCTGTTTACCGCTGCACTGGAAGATGTCTTTAAGACTGGACTGGAAAAGGTGAGTATCAACATATACAGCGAGTACCTCACTCACCTTCGATTCGCTGATGATACGGTGGTCTTGGCTGAGACCTTGGAAGATTTCAGTACGATGCTCGCTGACCTCAGTAGCGCCTTCGAGCGAGTTCGCCTTAGGATGAAAATGGATAAGACGAAAAATCCCGTTACAATCGGAGACTAAACTCGAAGGTGTAGACGACTATAATATACCTAGGACAAGCTACCCAGTTAGGTAGGTCCAACTTTGAGTAAGAGGTCAATCATCGAATCCGACTAGGTTGGGCAGCGTTTGGGAAGGTACGACACATCCTTTCGTCCAATATTCCGCAGTTCTTAAAGACAAAAGTATTTGATCAGTGTGGCAACACACACTGATCAAAATATTTAAAAGAGAGATGAGATGACATATGGTACTGAAACGTTGTCGCTTAGAATGGGCCTCATAAGAAAGCTTGAAGTCACCCACAGGGCAATGGAGAGGGCTATGGTGGGAGTCTCTCTGCGAGGTCGTATTAGAAATGAGACGATCCGCAGCAGAACCAAAGTATAGCTCCATAGCTCTCCGAATCACTAAACTAAAGCGGCAGTGGGCGGGGCACATTGCACGTAGAACCGATGGCCAATGCGGCGGCCTCGCAGGTGGAAGGCACAGCGTGGGTAGGCCCCCCACAAGGTGGACAGTGAAGGTCTCAGGAGTCCGCTGGATGCGAGTGGCGCAGGACCGGTCATTGTGGCAATCTTTGGGGGAGGCCTATGTTCAGCAGTGGACGTCTTTCGGCTGATATGGTAATAATGATGATTTATGAAGTAAACGTTTAACAATTGATTGTCAAATTCCATATGATATAAACTTTTAACGTGGGTGAACTGGGTTAGTTGTTTAGTCCCGGTTAGTGAAAATTACCTTTATCGTATTTGGTAATGAGATCATTACCTAATGACACTTGTAAAAATAATTACCCATTCCGATTCATATGATCAGATACTATATATCATACATGTGATCAGATAGACCAGATATATAATATACACGCGGTATACAATAATCGATAAAATCTAAAAATAGAATCTGTTCAAATAAAATTCTTAATAATCTTAGGTTATTTAAAAAAAGAAGATCAGAAAATATCCAATTTACTTTCATATTAATACATATTAACAATTGTAATATGAACAATAATATGCAAGTACAAAAATATGTGTAATCTATGAGCAGTTGCCGGGACAAAAGTCTCTATTTTGAGATTACGCGGAGGTTTTTGTTGGAGGTACGCGTCAGGTAATTTTATTTTTCAGTGAATTTTTGTATGAAAGACTACAAAATGTGTATATTTTTAAAAACTGCAATAAATATTCTATCTTACACAATTTTTTAAAATTGGATAAGTTTGTTTTTTAATACATATATGACGCTTCAATTAAAATATAAACGGTAACTTTTTTACTTTTACTCCAAAAACTCTACATTTTTATATGAAATTGCTCATGTTTATGATAAAAAATAGATTTTCCAGGTCCGTTTTACACGAAAATGATACCAAACAATGCATAGTAGGCCCTATTAATTAGTAAAAAAATATTAAACGCAACCCTTCCGCATGCACATTCACCCCCCTCCCCCCGCGCTCAGGGGGGGAATTGGTTTTCCCTCCACATCTAAAAACAACTATTTTGAGACCCTCTAGCTCTAGTTAAAATTACAAAACTGTAACTCGCAGCGCACAATTTTTCTCAACTTTGTATGGATCGTGACCCTTACTATTAGTTTGTTCATCGTAGAAAAATACACGTGAGGTCTCCTTGTACCCCCCCTCCCCTACCGTGATCTTTCGTGATGTTTTCTTGGACCCCCTCCCCCCCTATAGGACCTCGCGTGATTTATGCACAAGCCCATTCCAATGACCCTTTAGTTGGAATGACAGAGACAAATTAAAGCTATAAAGGCTTGATGTTCGCGGTAGACCCTCAGAAAGGTAATTGCTTTTAGGTCTTTTGGCTTAGAATACATTTTTTTACGTAAATAGGCACAGTCGGAGCGCTTAAAATAACTGAAGTCGCCTCTATCGTTATGTCAATAAAGGCGTGTTCAGTTATTTTTGAACACTCCGGACGCAACGATACAGTGTGTTTGGTTAGCGGTGTCGGAGCTTTTAAGGGCTTAAACTACAATCAATTTCATCGATAAATGACCATAGATTTTTTTTGTGCCCACGATAATTACAGACGATAATTACATACAGACGAATACGGGTGCACGCGGTATTTCTGGAATTATACGTCTGTTATACCTAGGTCCTATCTTTGTAAAAAAAAAAAAACAAAAAGTATGTTCAAGGGATTTGCTTCAATATTTTGACGCAAGTCATTCATTGACTCACTACATTTTTTGCAATTAGTAAGTACTTCATTTGGATGTGTGTGTAATCATTCACCTCGACTATCGTGCCGATACCTATAGCACTTTAGATACTAGGATCAATTCTTTTCGTTGTCTTATTTTGTGTCCCTAAAAAACGTGACACAGTGGTGATTTTTGTATGAAATGATGTTTTGATTTCAATTTCTGATGTATGGATTAAAATCTAGCGTGAAAAAGAAATACCACTGCACCGGATTTTTTTAATATACTGAGTCGATACAGCCACTAATACCGTGACAGAGTATGAAACAAGACAACGAAAAGAATTTCGACCCACTAGCCTCGTAAGAATGTGCCGAATTTGCATTAGGCGAGACTTATAAGCTTTTACGTACCTAAATACCTGGGTGAATATTCAGCTTTTTTATTTTGTCATTGTCGTCTTAGCAAGTATTGCATCAAGAAATGACCCTAAAAGTGTCATTTTAATGTAAATGAACTTCAGTAACAATACCAAGTCTAGCGCAATCAATGTTGTTTATCATCCTTCCGTTTCCGTAATAATCGCAGGACGACAATGACGAATTCCAGCGGATAAAATTGTTAAATAAAACGATTCTCGGAGAATCACCCATCTAGTAGTTACGGAGCTAAACCGCATAAATATTAGTATAAGTACAGAAAACCATCTCCAAAACCCGTTTAAAGATATAATGATTCTTGCTACGATATTATTAAGTTCAAATTCCCACCGCGCAACGCTAAATGTCATGTAGAAGTGCGCTCTCTTTCTATCGCGTAACTCCTACCTTTTCTTAAAAATAAGGTTGCTTCATTTAAAAAAAATATATAACCCTACCCCTAGATAGTGATGTAAATATCAATCATGTATTCTTGACTCTAATTGCAACATGTCAGAATTCAAATTTGAATCAATCTTTGTCAAGGTCATGGGATCAATTAAGGGATAATCTTAATATTTTATTAATACCTTTTTTATATTGTTTTTTTTTGTTGTTCATTATTATAATCAATTTTCTGACAGCGGTCGAATTACGTAGATATTCGACGAACAACATTCACGAGTGCGCTCGGTGCGTCACCGCTCGCCGTGAGGCCCTACTGATGTACTCCCCGGGGGTGGCACTGACAGTTCGAACCGAACGCTCTAGTTCGACAGACCTGGTTGAACTTAGGAATGAGATAGATATTCACCACTCATTACTTGGTATAGCTCCGTCTCTCTCTACTACTTACGTAAAAACTTACAAGTGTAATTTCGTCTCTACGATGTATCAACATTCCGCTTCTAGTGTTCAATGGAATATTAAAAAAAAGTAGCAATCCTTTGTTTTTTACCAACAAACGATATGTGGGCCAATTTATATAATTTTACGTTAATACTAATAAATATGAATAATTTTAACTAAAAACTATGTGAACTCAAGGTTTAAAGTTTTAAGTTGGTAATAAATTCAAGTTTTAGGTTTGTTTAGGATTCTACTGGTATATCTCTTACGAGGCTAGGGTAAGATGTGGTAAGCAAAGTAGGGTACATACTACGCACATATACTAAACATATCATGTGATGGTTCTTTACTTGCTTAGTAACTTCTGCTTACTTCTTTCTCTTTATTCTTACGTAGATGAGCTCTTCTATCCTTTATCATGCTTTTGATGTTGGTATGAAGGCAAGTTGGTTTGTGAAGTTGCTATAGACTAAATGTGACTGAGTTTAGTAAAACGTCCCACTTTGTCGTTTGCCATAAAGTCGCTTTGTCAGTTTATTCATATGAAGATAGAAGGAAATCTCGTCTTTATGGTAAGCGACAAAGTGGGACGTTTTACTAAAAACGAACACAAATAGAGGTGTATTTTGTGTTTCCCTTTCTTAATAACTGTTTTAATGTTTCTATTTCAATGATAAAAAACTTGTTCTTCTCCAGCGCTTAAAACATTTAATTCATGATTCTTACATATTATAGAAAATATTTGGTAAATATTACTTGGGCGATTTAACCTTTTAATGCATAACCTGTAAAAATGCATTGCAAATTTGTACCTTAATAGCAGTCACTAGAGTTCAAAACGAAAAATAAATGGCGTCATATGCATTAGATGGTTAAAATTGATTTCAAATTTCATTAAGTATCAATGAATATGCTTTGTTTTTAGTTGCATCTGCAAAGCGCAAGGGTCCTACAAAAACCCCGATTTCGTTATCTCCGCCTCGAAAACGAAAAGGCAGGCCGACACGAGGTAAGCCGAAACCGGACGACCCCACCTCCCCTTCCATTCTGAACAGCCATCTCGAAAGCCTAACACCAGTGAAAGATGCACAGAAAACTGTAGCTATATCCCCTATTGGCCTAACTGAAAATAAAAGTGACTCCAGAAGAACATCTGTCACGAGCGCCTCAGCACCGCCGTCTGAATGGTCCTGGACCAAAGACATCTCCGGATCCAGTACCACGACTTGTATCACAGTTACTTCCAATGACTTCGTGCGTATTGACGGGAAATTGCCGGAGCTGAAAATACCTAAGCTCAATTTAGACTGTATAGACAATAAGACTGAATCAGAGAAAGAACCTGAGCACTCCCTTTCAGAAGACAGCAGCAGCAGTAGCAGCTCTTCTAGTTCATCCTCCAGCCCCACTCCTAGCGAAAATACTGCGATCGAAAACGGACTAAACTTGAGCACATCTTCAATTTCCCCACCCCCATACAGCCCGACTTATACACCACACAACCAAAACTACGATAAGAACAAACACGACGAAGTCACTTCCATTTTAGAAATGCTTGCACCCAAATTGAAATCCCTCGATTTAGACTTTGCGGATATCGAAAATGAAAGCCAGGAATACGATATGGGTCCCTTTGAAGAGAAGATTTCTAAATATCTAGAGGAGGAGTACAATGCTATTTTAGAATGCAGTTTTCTAGAACGAATCTTATCTGAGAGTTTACCGAAAAGTGCTACAGAAATTGAAGAGAAACATAGCGAAGAACCCGACTTCGCTAAGCCGGATTTAACTGTGATCTCTAATAGAAGTGTTTGTGGCAATCTCAGCGAAATGCCATGCAATATTTCACGCCGGCGAGACACCTACGATCCTAACGAAGATGACGACGTATTATCAATCTACGCCGACAATTTGTTTGATTCTACAAAAATGAGTATCAGCGCGGCTTCTAACCTGGAGGAATACGTACCCCAACCCGTTATTCACAGACCTCCCGCCGCAAACTACCAACCGACAAAAATAAGCGAAGAAATCGCTAGTGTCAAGAAAACTATCTGCGAGAAACAAAACGCTGATTCTACTTCCATACATAAGGAACCAGAACGTGCTCCTTCATACATGGAGTCTGAGCCAATAAACGAAGCCGTTCTCGGACAGAAACAAATAGACAAGTCGGTGATAGAGAAGAAAAGACCAAAGCTGACCATCTATCATTATCCATGTCATCCTGGTGCCATCAAAAGCTCCACGCTATGGGGTGTCTGCTTCTTCAATCTGATCTCCACTTGTAAAAAGCAGGACATGTGTTCATTCCCTCACACATTCATCGAAGAAGGCGAGTTTAGCATGCGACTCGCGCAGCTCAGCGAAGAACAGTTCTTCCAAGATTACAATCTCATATCTAGACGACCAATTCTAAGAAACAAATACGTCAAATGCTTCCTCGACGAATGCCAGAGACGAGAGCTGCCTAAAATCCTAGTCGAAATAGTGATAGATTTCCTCGTCAAAAGCGAGAACACGCCAGAAGACGAACATAACAGAATCCAAATAGTAGAACACGCTTTAATGCATCTAAATAAATGGAATTTGGTGGTTTGCGAACAACTGCTCGATTACGACGTGCGAGGCGAAGCTCTGTGTGACGTGTTCATAAAGATAATAGCGAACACGCAAAACTTTTCTCGCTTCAAAAACCTTTTCGTGAATTTGACGAAATTCATGGTTCGCGCGAACCGGACGTTCGATTACGAAGAAGCTGTTCATATCTTGGAGAGAGTGTGTATCCTGCCTTACGAGGCTCCGTTGGCGTCGAGTTTGATATCGATTATGGAGAGGACGGATAGGAAGATTTTCAGTAACACTATGAGTAATGTGTTCGAGTTGTTGATGAGTACGTTTAACAAGGAGTTGCATAGTAGACTGATGGCGATTAAAGGTGGTGTGAGTGAGCCAGTGCTAGTGAGTGAAGCGACTCGTTCTCCGTCGGTGCCGTCGTCGCACGGCAGCCGTGGCAGTCGCGATTTGGAACCACTGGTCATTCACCCGAGCAGCTCTCAGGAGTTTGAGCAGAGATACACCTCTCCGGACACAACCAATACGGACAATGTGGTGAGTGCTTACGTGTATATTCCAAGATGCGTAGCCAAGATGCCAATCGCTAACGAAAGGCAACTATACGTAACTGTCTTTGTTGCTTGAGATAGAAAACTACGATACGTTTCTGAGCGTTTGCGATTGGCAACTTGGTGAAGCACGCATGGTCCACACAGTCGCCTAGCGTGGAAATTGCCGCGCGAGGCATCTCAGCCAGTATGGACGTGGCTCGCCTAAGGGCTGCTCACGCTTCTCCTTCTAACAAAGCATCTGTCCGCGCAACGCTGCTTGTAGAGAGTGGACCTTGCTATTTACGTTTCATGGTCGACTACAAAGAAATATATCCAATTTTTCGTCTTCACATCATCAGCCTCAACTTTTACCGCGGGTGTCGTTAGAGCCGACTAAGGGATTGAAGTGTCACTGACCATTCTTTGATATAAGATTGATGATGGGCAGCAGCGTGATCATAGTGGACACATTACTGCGATCACCAATCCGCTTGCCCAGCGTGGCGATTATGGGCATTTACCTCCTAATGCGTCTATACGCATTGTTAATAGGAGAGGCCTACGAGATAGACTGAGATAAGCTGATGACGATGACATCTCATCAGACAGTCCACTGAACCTTTGAAGAGAGTTGAACGCTAAAAGTGGAAAATATTTATTTTTTATTTTGTTTATTGTGACAAACTTATTTTAATAGTTTTAACCTCTTCATAAAACCTGTCATCAATTTCCAGAACAAACCTGTAACCGAACCAACTATAATACGAACAATAAACCACCTGACTCGGCCTCCAAACATGGACATGTTCAAGCCTAGGCCTCCCCGGGGTCCGGGGCCGAGGCACATGTACAAGTGGAACCAGAGGAGTATCATGTCGCAGATCCCGCGAATGCCTTACCTGAGGCCGCCGAGGCCTATGAAGAGGCCTATGCCCAGACAGTTAGAACGGCCACCGTTTGTATGTTGATTTTTTTATATGATGGAGACGTGGTAATGTTTTAAAAAAGTATTAAGTATCTCAATAAACATCACTATACAGCGTGTGTATTTTATACGGGCGAATAATGAATCCAGCTATAATATCTGGCCTACTACCGCGAAAATCGAAATTCGTAATTTTCGAGGATTTTTCTCTGTCACTCAAACGAAGGCGTCATTACAGTAAAAGAGACAAATCCTCGAAATATACGAATTTCAATTTTCGCGGTAGAGCCCCTGATCCTACGAATCTTATAAGATAATCATTTCGTTAAATTTTGTTGTTAATTAGGTGTAATGATTTTTCTAATGTGTACCCCAGCGGCAATGTATGCCGTCCAACTGACATGACGTATGACGTTTAGCTACTTATGTCGTCGTTAATTAATGCGGCTACCAGTGGATGCAATACATAGCGTGCTTATTTTGTATGAAAAAAAAACCTTAATTTCCTAAAGACATTTATGTAAACAGGTTCCCTAGGTCCGATAGTAAACGCCATTAAAATATTCGCCCGTATCAAATACACACGCTGTAATTGACAATTTCGAAGAATGATCATTTGACAGTTATAGATTAATCCTTTACCTTTTTTTTTACTTTCAACTGAAGAGTATAAAGATGAGCGACATATTCCTAGTAAGTCCAATCTAATTTAAACCTTAAAGTGAATAATAGGGTTGTAATTGTATTGGCATGTACACTATTCATTTGGTCGATATTTTAGAGCATTTTCACATTTACAGACACCCAATTAGGTTAACTCTCACAAAAAAGTTAACTTCGATGTCAGTTTTGTGACGACAATTAAGCACGAAATATTTATGTAAATCCACTTTATTTACGGTTTTATATTGCATAAACGCATATTCTTTCTGGATTCAATGATAAAAAATGATTTTCGTTAATATTGAATGCTAAATTGTCGTCACAAAACTGACATCGAAGTTAACTTTTTGTGAGATTTAAGCTAATTGGGTGTCCCTAGAAGTGAAAATGCCCTTTAAGCACTGAATAATGGTTAAGGTGATTTTCTGTTATTTGTAAGTCTCCTAACCTATTCTTTCTGTTACAGAAATTCCAGCGAAGATTTGGTCCGGATTTTTACGGAAATAACGGCTCATAGGTATGATAAGTTTCTTAGACATAAATCTTCTATACAAAGTAAGTTAAAATCTAAAATAAGAAGTTAATTGTTGAGTTGTTGTACCTTTAAAACTTATTTTATGTGTTCATTTAAGATATTATTTGTTGAAGTAAAAGTTTTATATACAAGTGCGAGTAAGACTTGCGTTCTTGGTACTAAATGATTGATAATATTATCTTGACTTGAAATTTGCTCCTTGAAACTTGTTGGCAAAAATAATAACCTTCTTTCCATTTTTTTTTGTTTAAGTAAAATAGACGCCAGGGTCGCGTTTTATAAAGTTACATTTTACAATTTCGCTGTTTGTCATTCTTTGCAATAGCAAAATTGTAAATTGTAACTTTATAAAACGCGACCCAGTAGTAAACCTAGAGTTACATACTTAATGATTAAATTAAACTGAATACTTAGCCTTAAAAGTGAGCTAAGTGTGAAAAAAAATGTGATAATCTTGTAATATTACGAAAATGTAATATAAATAAATAAATGGTGCCGTAATTGTAAAACTTAGTAATGCACAGCAATGGTCGTATGCACATATGTAAATAAACCTTAGGTGCGAATTGCATAGTTATGATCTTATGATACCGATAGGTAACCGTTTTAACTACTGAAGAAAATGTTATAATAATTGATAGGTATTCTAAAAAGAAAGATTAATGCATATGTATGTACATATGAAGTCCAATGTAAGTTTAAATATTGACACTAATTATTTGTTTAGTATTTTTGAAACTACGGACAAATACAAATAAATTCCTTACTTTTTTCAATTAATGTGTTATTAAATAACATTGAGAGTACCAAAATATTAAAGCAGCCCTTCGAAAAATCTACATACTTTCTAGTTTTAAATTTGAGAAATAATTTGTCACTATTATTCACTTATATGTTCAGTGATCGGCAACACTCGTGCCACACGGCGGTATTTCGTGTAAAAATATACAGACATGAGTGATATTTTTTTATTTAACACTATTGTATTACACACACTCGAACATATTTTTTGAAACAAAAACATTATATAATAAAATAAAGTTTATTTTAAAGTAAGCACATTGTGCCGACCACTGCTTATGTTTGAAAGTTTATTTAGGGCTTATAAGTATGTTTATAGAGGAAACTAGAGTAGAAACTTGATAATGATATAATATATCGCCTAGGATGTACAGTTATGCTTACACTTTACAGCCTGTGTTAGACAGTCCCACACCTTTATTTTTGTAACTACCTCATAAATTACTCTCTTAAATATCACAAAATAAAAGTAACTAATTGCTCGGGCCAATAAGTGGTTTTGGGTATATAATATGCTTAATTATTATGTATCGACACCGTCAAAAACGATACGGATACGATGCGTCATTGCGAGTCCGTACCGTCACCGTTTTAACACTTTCGCAACCAGGCGAAATTCCGAACACTACCCCAGAAACCGACAGTATTCGCTAGGAGGGCAAAGGCGTGCGTCTTAATTAGGGCTCTCGGTCGTGTCCGGGTTTCGTGTACCCGTTTCCGTGTACCCGTTTCTTTGCTACCGGGAAACGGGTTTCTTACCCGTTGGGAACGTGTAATTAGGAACCGTGTAATTAAGACACGGATACCCGTGTCTGATCCGCCCTCAATGTGTAGTGACATTGGCAATCTAAAACATAGATTCATAAACATCGGTTTTATATTTGAACAAAGTTTTGAACCGCATTTAACCACTAACAAAGAAAATTTCTAGCTGCGTAATTCGTAAAAAACTTCGAATTTTTCGGTAGGTATGGTTTTGTTTCTGACTTTTTACTAAAAAAACATAGGCTTTTCGAATATTCAATTGCAATGGATCCACAAGACTCAAGCTTGGAAACGTTTCTAACTTGGAAACGTTTCTAAGTGGAAACGTTTCTTGGCGTTTCGTGTCGTTCGGGTTCTTAGTACCGCCGGTGTTAAGGACACGTGTACACGTGTCTGCGGGTAACACGGATACCGGTAGCCCTAGTCTTAATGCCGCTCGCCGCGTACTCGCTAGGCGGGCAAGCGGCGGACGCTCAGGGCTGTGCCAAGCAACTTTCGTATACGTCACAGAGTATATTTTAAGTATAATTTATTTTGTATTCTCATTAGGTGAAATAAATAAAAATGTAACGTGTAGTAATAAACTGTAATAATCGGGTATTCGGATCGATATTTACACAAACTCGGCAAAATAATTAAGTACATTTTTTCTGTTACTGGCAGCGGCAGCCCTGAGCCTTGCCCGCCTGGCGAGTACTCTGGCGTCGCGTGAAGGTTTATAGCTCTTGCCCTCCTAGCGAGTAACCCGGCATCTGAGTAGAGTTTACGATTACTCGTCAGGCGGGTAAGCGGTGTCGAAAGTGTTAAGAGCATTGGTGCGGTCGCACCTTTATGTCCTTAGTGTCAGTAATAAGCTCGGACACGCACGAGCGTTTTGCTTCGCGCGTCACTTTTGCCCTGATCACAAAACGCACATGTGTGACAGAGTGATCGACAATAGCGATATTAATGAAAAGCATTTTACTATTTTACCACCTTTATTATTATAAAATCTAAGGCACTGCTCTCACCGCGAGCTACTAAGCTATGAACTATCGGCTATAAACACGAACAAAAGATACGCACTCCCTTGTAAAAAAAGAGACACGGCGATACTCGCCCAGCTATCAGTCTATCACCGCCGGGCGAGTATCGCCGTGTCTCTTTTTTTACACGGGAGTGTGTATCTTTTGTTCGCGCTTATAGCCGCTATCGGCAAAATATGGGTCTCGGTCGGACCTTACTATGAACTATTTCATAGTAAGGTCCGACCGAGACCCATATTTTAGTCTCGGTCGAGACCGAGACCGATAATAAATTAGATTCTCGGCCGAGACCGAGACCGAGACTTGGTAGAAAGGATAAAAACGTATAAATTACATAAAAAATCCCTAGCAAATACCTATAGTAAGTCCAACGTCAAACTAACTACTAACTACAGCAATTTCTTTCGGATATTTTCTTTTTTTGAATTTTTTTTTATGTAGGTATAGGTACCCCACAAACCGGTACCTATTCGAATTTTAGGTATTTTTATCGATAGTATGATAGGGGTCGCTTACTCTAAATTATTCCTTCTGTTAATTTCAAAGTGAAATTGAAGTCAGTTCATGTCAATATGAGACCAATAAAATCCCAGTAAGTTCGCGAGATGGCGTCAAGCTTGGCCATTTTTGGCCGAGAGCCGAGAGGGATATCTCGGCTCGATTTTTGGCCGAGAATGCCGAGACAGACCGTGACCGAGATTTCGGTCGGACCTTAGTTCATAGCTTAGTAGCTCGCGGTGAGACCAGTGCCTAAATAAGTACATTATCGTTTAGTACAATGCGATCATGATTAGTTTAACTTAGACAATTTACATCGATATAAATAAGGTGAAACATTAATATAGTGCACCCGTTAAGAATTCAGGCCTACTAACGCGAACATCAATCAAGAAAAAACCACCAATTATCACCATAGGTTAGGGGGGGTCATCGGATAAATCACGTGTAATTTTTTGTTACTCTCGAATCTGCTGAACAGCAATATAGCTCGTGAAAAAAAACTTAACTTTTTTATAAAACAATTTTTGAATACTAAGTTTTAAAACTTCGTGAACAGTTATCTCGTAGTTAGCAAAAAAGTATGTAAATTGAAGTGTTATTAAAAGGACTACTTAAGTTGATAAAAAATGACACGTCATATCGGCTAGGGGTGTCCAGAAAATATTACCTACCAAATATCACCATGGGGGATGGGGGGTCTAAAACAGGCCAAAATCGTGTGACATGATTAATGGAGAAGCCTTTTACGAAAGAACTTACCAGGTGTACGGTGTACGGCCGCTCTTCGATTGACACAGATTTTTTTTCACGATATTTTTTTTACTGTGGACTGAATTCTTCTCTTCTATTTATAAACGTCTTCTAACTTAATAAACTGCCAAGTATTGTTTGTCCTTTTCAATCTAATCATACCGATGTCTAAAAGACCGAAAGGGACACCACTATTTTTACTACAGCAAAACAAGCCTATTTTTCTAAACACTTGATTTTTATTTGATGCAGGCATTTGCCGTAGATCGGATCTGATACTTCTCTAGATATATTGTATTGATATAGATGCCATATATTGTATTGTAAAGTTACTTTAAGTACAGAGTTACTATTTCTGTTTAAGATTTCTTTGTATTTGTAATATGTAAAAAGCGTTAAAGTTATGTTCATTGTTTTTATTATTGATAAGACCTTAAGTGTAGGTCGGACATGTGCATTTTGTGAGTGGTTCGCTACGTGACTGTCCCAACCTGAGGCCCACGAACCACGAACGAAGTGTTGCCTCCCTGTCACACTTATGTACGAATTCTCGAGTGCGAGAGAGACGCAACTCTTCGTTCGTGGTTCGCGCTAGGGCCGGGCGGTAGCAAGCCTAGTTGCCAATCGCTAACGCTTTGTAGCGTATTGTAGTTTTCCCTCTGTATCACTCTTTCATACTAGTGCGGCAAAGACAGTTAGCTGCCTTTCGTTTACGATTGACGATTAAGCGCTAACGATTGCCAACTTGTCTAAGCACGCTGTTTTCGTTCCGCCCCGCACACGCTACGCTCTCAAAACGCTCGTGTCTGGTCGTGCCTTTATTTAGTGGCAAATTTTAGACGTTTTAGTCTAAATAAGATTAGTACTCTTGGATTAACCCACGAGATAAAAAATTGCATTGTTATCGAATTTTGGCTTGCAGGGTGGGTACCTATGTTTCAAAAAGCATTAATTCATCGTTATACAGAATGGTCAAAAACTAAGTCCGTTCCGCTGCCAGTGAAGTTTTGGGAACCAGAATAAGCCCTTTAGGATTATTTTTTTTAAATAAGTTCAAGGTTCAATCAATGCTACTACCGCGAAAATCGTAATTCGTAAATTTCGAGGATTTTTCTGTGTCACACAAACGAAGGCGTCATTAGAGTGAGAGACAAAAAAAACGAAATTCGTAAATTTCGTGGAATTTCGGTTTTCGCGGTAGTAGGCCTGACAGCTGTTTGGACCTCACGTCTACGGAGCGCCGCCTGGTGGCAGAATAAATATTGAAATCCCTCATTGAGTCTACTATATTCCTTTCTCGATTTACGCTTCTGTCAAAAAACTTTTTAAAGGTATAAGACACTGGTTCCACCGGAAGCGAGTTAGCAATTGATAGCTCGGCTATAAAAACGAATAAAAGATAGGGTAAATTGCTAGTAATTGGCCACCGTCTATAAAAATGAACTCTATGTACTTATTTTCAAAACTACAATTTATGTCAATAGATTAAATCTAACTAATCTACTTAACCTAACCTATATCTAAGATTGGCCCTTGTGGCATTGTACCGAGGTTGGTGGCGGCATTTCCTCGCTGTATCGCAATACTGATACGTTCTGCGAGAAAGTCGCCAGCTCTTCGTTCTTTAGTTACGTCAACCTGAAGTTTCGCGATTATTTATTAGAATTCATTTTGGATGGGGGGAGTGATAGACATGACGCACCCTTTTAAAATAAATTCTGACTATAAGCACATACTTAGAGTTCATTTTTATATAAGTTGTCCAGTTTAATTACTGGAGAGTGGCCAGTTACTAGCAATTACCTAATTGCTCCTGTGTGAAGCAAAACAAAGGCTATATTCGTAGATACTTGCTCAGCTAGTATACAAGGTGGAGTGTAGTGGACATCTAGTCTAGAGTCGTGGAGCAGAAGTGAACAGGGTACCTAAGTACGGGACGGTCATATTACTAAAGTGAGTTTACATTTACATACCTAATTATGAAACAAGACTGGAAAATATGAACACTTCCGCACTGCCCCCGTAAGCATAAACGCAGTACCTAACTAGTTTTAAAATGTTAATTAATACCTGGGGCCCATTTCTCGAAAGCTTGTAATACAAGCGGAAGTCCTTATCTAATTAATAGTGTCAAAAAGAGACTTCCACTTGTAAGTTACAAGCTTTTGAGAAATGGGCCCCAGAACATAATTTGCAGTAGAATAAATTAAACAATTGATTGACACTTCTAAATTAGTTACTGCGTTTATGCTTACGGGGCAGCGCACCGGTCGGTACGAAATCAGTTAGTTTTTTTTCGTGATTTATTTGTTCCATGGGAAACCTTCAGAAAGACCATCTTTTAACACGTTTTTCACATTTGAGATAACGACCCCGTAATCACCTGTATAATTATGTCTGTGTTAGAATATAAGTATTGCGTAATTTTTGTGTTAATATCGACTGAAATGATAAGGAATGTAGTAGTTCTTTTTATTAATAGATAGGCAACAAATGTCGGTTTATATTTTTCAATAAAACCAAATTAAATTAACTGTTGTTTCATTTAAGTTTGAAATAAAAGGTAACCCTTTGAACGCCAACAACATTTAACCTTTTGAGCGTCTTACAAAAAGATCAGACACAAGCGAGCATATAAAGCATAAAACTTGTGACACGTAGGTATGTAATGTAAGTGTCCTAAGAAGAAAATTTTGTAGACGAAAAAAACAATTAATATGTAGAAAAAAATCGTATATTCAGTTATTCAGTATAATATGTATATAAAATAAAACGCATTACAGTTTATGATAGCCTCCAGTAGGTACAATTTTAGCAACTTACACTCTAACTTACAACTTCTGTATTTCGTTTTGTAGCATTAGAAATACGGTAAGCAATCTTGACAAGTCTCTTCATTGAAAATTATTTAACCTTTTGACCGCCGAGAATTTTTCTTTACGCGTCCTCGTGTCGCCACCAATACAAAATTACACCACGCCAACCAGAGCTTTGTTCTTATTATTTACCAAACTCCGGCCTGGCGAGCTATATAGATTGCCTGGGGTTATTCCCACCTGTTACCCACTAGAGTACTTGGTGGTAACTACCGGGAATATTTTTCCCACTTGGTACCACTAAAATACTTGGTATTTACTGGGAAAAATAAATCCCAGGAATTTTATTTCCCAGTTGTTCCTGGTAACAGGTGGGAATAACCCATTGCCTGACATCAGACTACAGCGGACAAAAGGTTAAACTCGTTCAAAATATTACAATTGGCCAAAAATGGTCTTACAAAATTGTCTCAGAAGTGGTTTTTGATAAAACACAGTCATGTCTAGGTACCTAACTTAAGTTGTTTCTAATGCTATAAAAAGGAACTATAAAATGTGTTCATATTACATAATACCGTATCATTAAGAAGTGTTTTTCGTCATTTTCACATGTATCCGCATGGACTTGTCGATCCAAAAAAGTTAAGGGTTTAGGAAACATTAAAATATGACGAAAGGCAATTCTAACAATATAACACGTTATTTTTTAGTGATACATTGACGCAAAGCGTCCTTATAATGCGTTTCGCTCATGGAATAGTAATTATTGCTACATAGGTAATAATATATCTGCCCCTCCAGGCAGATTTGTGATGCATTTTTAATCTTATGCGTATGCAAAAGCGATTTGCACTCTGAACAGGTTTTCACAAATGTCTGATAATAAGTCTATCAATATAAATAAATCACAACACAAATCACAAACAACAGTGTTTGAATGAACTAAGATGAACGGACATGTTATAAAGTTACAGTACGTTACAATACATAATATATATGGAATACGATAATCACCAAATTAAAAAAACTGACACCCATTTCTCCAAGATTCTACCACATCAGACCCCAACTTGGTGTCAACGGGATGGTGAATCACGGAATAGAATAAATTAAGATGATTTATATCTGCTGATCACTGTACTAGAATATTGCATTGTGTGACACCTCTTGTCCGACCGAATTTTATCGATCAAGTAATCGATTTATGTATGGGGTAACACCCTTAACCTTTTAACCGCTATATAATTTTTCATCGTGTTTATGTCACTGCCGATTCGCAGTTGCATTAAGGTTTTTCTTAAACTTTTACATACTGAAAAACTTTTCTCATATTTCTGATATATAATAAATACCTAACTATATTATTATCAAAGCGCGAATAGAATGGGATTCGAAAGTACTGTTGATACGACAGTGTACAAGTCAATCTAGGATATATTCATAGTTGTATTCATAAATTCATAGTTTAAGTGCAGAGATTAACAGACAACAGTTTCATTAATCACTCATTACATCTATAAAGAACTCTTTTCTTGGTAAATGTTGTGTCAACATTACTTTCAAATCTCTTTCCGATTCCGGTTTGATAATAAGATGGAACGATTTCCATACATAAAGAATTGTGGTACATACCTATATTACCTAATACATTACTCATTAAATAAGTCTTCGAACTTCCTTAATCATGACTTTACTTTCAAATTAGCAAGTTGCGCTAAATTAATCGAAAAACTTATTTTCACATAGAAACAACCCTAAACTTGGCTGAAATTAAAAAATCGTGCGTTCTAGCCTCCTCGCCGCTGTGTAGAGCAAAAATTCTGTCTTTAAAAAATACAAAAACTGGGTCAAAAAGTATGTATCTTTTAAGATACACTGCCAAGTTAAGGGTTAAAAGAAACATTTGGATATAAAACACAATTTTTCCTCCTATGCTTGTAACTTGTAATACAAGCGGAAGTCGCGGAAGTGTTAAAAAGTGACTTCCACTTGTATTACTAGTTACAAGCTTTCGAGAAACGGGCTCCTATTAGTATTCAATACCGAACAAATTTAAATTATATTCAATTAACAGAGTTTATCCTCGTTAAATTTTGCGGACTTTATTTGCTGCCGAGCAGGTAAAAAAAATAATTACAACATTTGGATATTTCTCTTGTATTGCTGGACGTTATGAGGTTAATTGAACGCAAAATTACAATTCGATAGTATAGAATATAGTTGCATTTGCTTATGCTTGTTACAGTTGCTATGCTTGCAGTTATAGATGCGTACATTTTGATGTAAAGTCAAAGACAAAATAAGGTGTACACAAATATATGTCCCAGTGCACTCTAATTCTGTGTAATAAGAACGTCGTAACATATTTATGAGCGGATTCTTTCGATACTTCTTTTTGCACTTGAATGTAATTATAGCGTTTAATGAAATGACAGTAAACCATGGTTGCTTTTGTATGGAAATTGCTCCTTACCTTAATTTGAAATTCGATTAAATTTGTGATATTTACGGCCATTTCACCATCCCCCCTATCCCCAGATAAAAAATATCTGTCAGATACATTTTAGCGGTTTTATTCTTTTATATGCCTGGGGAAAAGGACAGATAGTGATAATTTTATCTAAGTGATACGGATATACAAAGTGATTTTTTACTCACCCGCCAAACTTTAGAGAGTTAATTCTGAGGTCATATTATGAATATTTACTTTTTTTTACTATGGGACCGACATCCGATTTGAGAAAAATGATGTTCCATACATTTCCGCCTACTTATAATTCAGGGTTTGTATGGAATATTACATATTTTTTTCGAATCGGATGTCGGACCTATAGTAGAAGTTCATCAACATGACCTCAGAATTAACTCCCTAAAGTTCGGCCAGTAAAAAATTACACTGTATTGGCTGTATTTATCCCCAGATAGATAGTGAAACATGCCGTTCTTAGCAAAATAAATATAAAAGAGCTACCAACAAGGTACTCAGAGATTCGAGCCTAAGCAATTACTTAAATATTAAACATACATGCCTACAATATTGTCATGGCGAAGCGTAATTATGTATAAAAACTTAGCCTAGCATTGCTGTTGGCGTAAATTTGGCGTATATAATACTGGATAATTTTGGTAATACTTGGTCGTATATTGTAATTTCGAAATCATTATAATTTGAGATAGAGAAATTCCAACACTTTACAATGTGGAATGCTGTTAGCAGCCATTGGAATAAACTTGAAAGGCCGGCATATTATATGAGCATGCTCATTTGCTTATATGCTATATTCTTCCCTTGAGCACCAGCTATGTGCTTGTTCTCAAAATACTATAGGTAACTTTTTTTTTAGGCAGACCAATATTGTATTCAACTATGCATTCACTGATTCCTGGCGGTTTTTAGTGACGATGTAAGGGTGCATTCACACCAAACGAGCATTCACTATTCTAACCCCCTACTCTACGAAATTCGATCGTTACACAAAATGTGATTCGTTGATTTCGTAGAGTGGGGATAGATTAGCGAATGCTCGTTTAGTCTGAATGCACCTTTCAAAATAATTTTAAAAGTGTTATTGAAGCGAAGTTATGGCTTTTTAGCATGTCGATGTTGTTACAATTTAAACAATTTTTAAATGCGTGGTTTTTTGAACAGATACAGTAATTCAACAGGAAATATTAAAATATTATCGAACCGGGTTACTCACGTATTTATGTCGATTATTGCTCGACATGTTTCGACCCTGCGACCACGGGTGTAACGTCATGCCCAAAACGTCAGGATATAATTAAACGTAAGTTTACGCGATTAAGACCCGTTTGTCTTTAAAATATGATGTTTCGACCCATTAAGAGGGTCCTCGTCCGGAGTAGAGGTGTGCGCCGCGCCGGCGCGGCGCCGCCGCGCCGCGGGACCCATGCCGCCGCCGCCGCCGACGTTTTGAAAATCCACGCCGCGACAAAAATTTTGCGGAATAAAATCATTTAAATTACGCGCCACGCTGATCATATTGGCATTAAACAACAATATGCTTGCGAATATCGACAAGCGTTTCCCTCTGACCGAAATTCCACTTCTGGATTACAGATTTTCAGGCCTAAAGGAGATTGATACGTACCTATAAAAAAACACACTACTCGAGTAGAATTGTTCCCAATTTTACAGATTTCTTTTACAGAATTCCATTGTAGTGTATTCTTCACATTGTCGATCCCACAGTGTCTGAAGACAAAACAATTCAATACGTGCGTCCCACCCGTTGTGACGTACGGAGCCGAAACGTGGACACTAACGGTACGGCTGGTCCACAAGTTCAAGGTCGCTCAGCGAGCTATGGAAAGGGCTATGCTCGGTTGCTCGTCTCTTTGCGGGCCGAATCAGGTCGGGTTGAATCAGAAATGAGGTTATCCGGCAAAGAACCAAAGTCATCGACATAGCCCACCGCGTTACCAAGCTGAAGTGGCAGTGGGCTGGCCGTATTAGCCGTAAACTTGACAACTATTGGGGTAAACGAGTTCTTGAGGGGAGACCGCGTCTCGACAAGCGTAGTGTAAGACGCCCTCAGGCAAGGTGGAGCGACGATTTGCGTAGGATGGCTGACAGGAGCTGGATGCGAGCAGCCAAAGAACGAAAACGGTGGCGTGAAATTGGGGAGACCTATGTCCAGCAGTGGACTGCGATAGGCTGATGATGATGGTGGATGTTTTTTAATTATCTACGTTAGGCCACCATAGGAGGCTTAATGACTGTCTATTAACTGATTCTATTAATTTAAGCGTTTGCCATCGATGATTTTGTGCTTCTTGAATAAGATATTTTTAGAGGAAAAAGGAGATGTAAGCTAAACAATTGGCATTTGAAAAATTTGCTGTCTCTTTGCACAGACCAATTTGTAACAAAAATGTTTTCATAAGCATTTTCAGAAAGATACTTCTCATGTCGGTATGTTTCCTCTTTTTGGAGAGTATATGAAATATTTTTTATCAGTACATTAAAACGTATTCAAAACTTTGGCTATTTTTGCAGTTTTTGTAGGTTTGCAATAAATAATAACGTCAAACAAAGCAAAACATACCGACATGAAACATAGCGAGATACAAAAATAGATCTTAAATTGAAAAAATAAAACATTTCCTAACTAGTGCGGGAAAACTTTTTTTCGGCGAGGGTGAAAGTTGGAGCCCGAGTGAAACGAGGGCGACAATCAACCGAGTTAAAAAAAAGTTTTTGCACGTGTAAGGGACGATTTTTTTCATAATAAGTGCGCCAAAAAGAGAAATTACCGCGCGCGAAGCGTGCGCAAAGTTCGTTTTTGCGCACTAGTTAGGAAATAGTTATTTATTATACAAGGGGGCAAAGTTGTTGTTTAACTGTCGTGCCAATATTGAGACCTGAGCTAGCGAAAGATTCCGAAATTGAGCCACGAGCGTAGCGAGTGGTTCAAAAACTGGAATCTTGAGCATTGCGAAGGTCTCAAGGCACGAGAGTTGAACAAACTTTGCCGCCAAGTGTAATACAACTTTTTTCCCCTCACTATCGCGAGGAAATATGATTACAAATCTCATCCAAATGTAAATTAACTTAAAGAAACCATTTGAAACTCAATGTCGAAACGTATCGTAGAATAGAGTTACCTCTGGAATTTAAATATAGCCAATGGCTTACAAAGTCACCCATGAGAACGACCAATTTAACATGTGAGCTCCGATTGCGCATGTTTACTACGGTCATACAGATCCACTTATACTAGGCAGTAGGGGGCTATAGGAATTAGAGCAATGTCAAATTACTTTATTCACAAGTGTGTAAAAAGCGTTTTTACCCGCTCGTATTAAACGATAAACGAGCGCTTTACGAGCTAGTGAGGGGAAAAATATTTTTTCGTGTGTACACCGATGTATGATTAGCAGTGTGGGCGATGATGGTACTATAAAGAGGTTGTAAAGCTGGGTATCTGCAGTATTTGAAATCTGGAGTACCTGTTGGGAAATCGTAGTATTGGGAACGTGTAGTATTGGGAATCTGTAGTGTTGGGTATTTGTAGCATCCGTATTATTGGAATTGACAATATCTGTAGTATTACCTATTATCTGTAGTATTAGGAACCTGTACAATTGGGAATGTGTAGTATTGGTAATCTGTAGATGTGTAGACAAAATATCACGACTCGACCCATTGCGAGTTAATAAAATAATTTTCGTACACGATAATTATAACAATTGTCGCATAAAATGCAATCTTATATTTTTTTTATGTGTTTATTTTTAAAATAATAAACTTGTCCTAAACTATATCTAGGTGTTTAATACCTTCTCATCCTTATATATGAACGTATAGGGCAATAATTTGGCCTTGACGCCGGCGTGGCGCCGCCACGCCGGCAAAATTTTGCGGCGCGCCGCCGCCGGCGATTTCTGTGCCGGCGCACACCTCTAGTCCGGAGCACCCTCGGTCAAAACCTTGGACTTAAATATGTGAGTAATCCAGTTCTATAATATCTTAATATGCTTGAAGTCTCATGTTAGTTAATTATAATCTAAAATTGAAGAGGAATCTTTTAGTATCAGTATTGTACCCGTACGAAGACCTGGCTCACTAGTAAGTACCTATAAATATTTTGAGAACAGCATTTACATTACTCAGTTAACCTCAGACCTAAATATAGCACCAATTGCATAAATGGACAATACCAAGCTATATAACCTTACATGTAAGCGGTGGGATATAAGATAGCTGCGACAGCGTAGCTGAAGGCATCAGTGGAAGAGAGCTCGAGGTCTCTTCTTGGCTAGGATGTGCCAAGAATGCGTTACACCTTTGCGCCGTTTGGGTGACAACCTGAAAATATAAACAATGTTTTGCTCAAGGGTTGATCAACTCTTGTTACTGTTGTCATCTGGACAAAAGTATTCTCGACATGAAAGGCATAAGTCGGATTTAAGTAGCAATTTCTCTGATTTGTAAGTGTAACTTTATGCTTTTGAAACAAGGTCGAATTTAGATATATCTCATACTCACAGAACCAACCTTATGGCTCTCAGGTTGAGTATTATACTTTGTTGCCAAAAATTAAATAAATAAAATAAAATACCAATGAAAATGTAGATGGACCACTCTGTAAGTTAACTCATACAAAATTATTGTTTTGTCTAATTTTGGTTTAATGGGTTATTTTGTTTTAACCATGGTTTAATAGGTTGTCAGAAGGACATTTTTCAACCCATAATTATAGCAAATAACGACATAAAAAAAATGAATATACATAATATTCTTCATAATGAGGAGCAATGTTGTTATTTAGGCTTGGTCAGATGCTCAGTTTCAAGTTGCCTGTGTTTATCCAAGCCTTTGTGCCTCATAAATATAACTGTTACAAGTTTTTTATTGAAAACAAAATTAGCAAAAATTATAGTATTCATTCAAATGAAACAGAAGATGATTGATTTAGATTGTTGATAGTTTGGTATTTTTCCAAATACTTTCACTCAAAACAAATTTCCAATTCCACATACTTTGTGTCAGCCATGAGAGTAAACAGGTAACAAATTAGTATAATGATGCAATATGTACATATACATACCCATGGTCTGGAGTATCAGGCATGTATGGAGACATCCTGAAGTCTCGGCTGTGAGGAGTCTCTATTCCAAACGGACTGTACAATTTAGCTGGGCTCCTACCTAATACCTGAAATATTATAATGTCAGAGTTAAAGGGAGGATTGAATGTTCCAGGGAGGAAGTAGAAAGTTTTAAGAAATGGGAGGAAGCCTTTACCAAACATGATCTGCAGCTCTAATAAAGACAAAGAATATTTAAAATTACATATCCTCAAGAAAATTACAAGATTCCATGGAAAGAAAAAGGGCTATTACATAATAAAAATTACTAATATATGTCTAGAAAAATTACTAAGTTACTAAGGAGGGTTGCAAAAATTACTAATATAGGTCTAGAAAAAAAAAAACTCAGAAAATACACATGACAAAATCAAACAATTGCCAACTAAATGCAAGGTTAACCACATTATCAATTTCAAGGACTAAACAATACACCCAGATTGTTAATAGGCACTCTTTTGACTTTTATAAACTGAATATAATGCTTTTTAAAGTATGTGCTGGTGAACTATGCACAAATAACCCACAAATTATTGATCTGGACAGCAATTACCTGTTTTTTCTTGGTAACAGGAGTGGAAGGGGTCCTGCAGGGAGAACCAGTCTCCGCAAGGCGATGCCTGCGCCTGCCTCCTAGCCTGAAATGCTGCAAAACACCACATTTGTATTTGAATAATCCTTATGTTCAATGGTTGCATGAAAACTACATTAAATCTAGAAATTTCAACTTTGTAATATTTGTTAAGTTATAATCTTTACATGTTTTTACATAAATTATTCTATAAAAAAACAGTTACTGGTAAGTCATTGATTGTTTTACATACCTGTGACAAATTACCGAAAGTATTTCTAACAGTTCTCAGAGTCCTCGAAATCTTCTCAGCGCCGGACTGTAAGGCACGACGTGAATTTGCGAAGGATTTATTCTTAAATAAGCTATTATTATAACATCCATCCACATTTCTGAGGCTTTCTCTAGCCGGAGAATCGATCGCAGAGTCCGACACAAAGGGATCCTTCATTGTGTAAAATTTACGGGGCACAAAAAACTAATTATCACTTTATTATATTAACTAGATGACTAATTTGTTAATCCGATATAAAAATAGCACTAATTAATACATTTTCCTTAAAAAATGGTAAAAATCAATCGTGTACAGTTTTGACGGCTTTGTAACGTTTTTCTTTTTTCGGCCGTTACACACACACATACATAGATGACATACAGTCATGAATGTAGGATTAACGAGGGGCCGCACATAGTGTGCCACTAAGAGGGATAGACATAGTCACTTACTACTAAGACGAAAGTGCCACACAGGCACTTAGTGACGTATTCAACGCATTTGTCTGGCACTTACATTTAGCATCTAATGCACACACACACAAAAAATAGTGGCACAGTGATAAGGACGGACGATTATCGTTCCTTTTCACTTCCACTAGTAAAAAGTTTCATAAGACCATCCCTTTCGTTCTTGCTATTATTATAACGTTGTCAAATCCATATTAATACTACATTCATGGTATGAGTAGTACGACACTAGTGTCGCCAATCGGATTTCTACAGTTCTACCAACATAATTAATTTTAAATAGTTCATTTCGATTCGGGAATGTTATAAACTTATAAAGAAGCATAATTTTCTTCATGAAACAAGTTTGCGGGTTCAAATATTTTTATTTAGACGGTTTTCTTCAACAATTCATGGAACATGTACTCTACTAATTAAATAACATTTACTACTATAATATTTGATTTATTCAGGACCATCGAGAGTGCATGTAGTAATCGATAACTGTTGAGAATGCCGCGAAACCGGCTGCACCTAGGACGCCCGCTCTTAGGCCACCTGAAAAAAGTAATAAATAGTGGGTTAAATTTAGCTATCCCAAGGTCATTAGACTTAGTAGGGAATGAGATTGCAACTTTTTATTTAAGGTACCATTATTTATAATGGAGACCTAGGTAACAAATACGCAATGAAGCACATTATTATAGCACTGTCTCACTAACACACCATTGCCGCACGCAGAGTGCCCTCCAGTGTGATGTCATTTTGCTTTTTGTTACTGCTTAGGTAGGAATTCAGTATGTTTTGGCTATCACCATGATGGTTCTGAAAATACTGGTTGCAATAGGTAATGAAGGTTACCCTGATCAGCACGGCTGCTGAATTGATTTCTCGTTCGTTATTGAGGTGTATGAATTTAATTTGATATAATTTACTAGCAGTGTTTAAAATTTTAAATATGTGTTAATATTCTATTAATTTGATTATGATGGTGATATTATTTATCTACCTCTTAATCCAATAAGTCCACCAGTAACGCCACCAGCATATGTCCCATTTCGCCAGTCTGATTTCCCTCTCGCAGACTCTATGCAACACTCAACCCCGGAAAATACAGCTCCAAGTATTGCAAAAGTCTTTGCGTTGCTTAACATTGCCGTTTTGAACTCTTTTAATATTTGTCTGGCTGTTTGAGTTTGTGGTGCCGTTGTGTCTGTGACATTTGGCATGAGGGAGGAGGTGAAGAGACCAACTGCCGCTCCCAAGCCATAACCTAAAAAAATAGATGAGAGTCAGTTGTGTAATTCCAGGGTAACAGCAAAATTTGGAATTGTGAGATTTTTAAGTCTAGTGAGATACACTAGTGAATTTTTGAGCAAGTCCACCCAGTGATGGCGCTAAAATAATATCATTATTGGTCTTAAAAATAATGTCCTAAGTAATTAGTATTTACTATATTACCATTTTTGCTGGGTGTTGTTTTTGTTTTTCATACTTGGTTAATACTCTTCCTTGTTTCTTAGCAAGATAAATTATTTAAGTCCTACATTAATTAAATAGGCTAATGAAGAAAACTCTTTCACTTGCAAAGTTCAAATTTTCCTGCATAATTCATAATTCAATTCATTCATATTACTCATATTAGCTGTGATGAATTCCTGTAAATTCTCTGCACACTGAATCGGATGCTTAGTAATATTTTTTCTGAATATTATAACACAAATTCCTAGATATAAAAAGACTTACCAACAACACAACTGGTGAGAGATTTGAACGGACAGCTCTCTACTACGGATTCGATCATCTTTTCTTCGTTGGTTTTAATTTCTGGCGGACCAAGATACCTTGGTATTAGTATATTTTCACGATATCGATAGTTATTTCCTATCAGGTACTTGGCAAGGGATTCATAATCATTATTTTCATAGAATTTAACTAGTCTAGGGTCAGCTGGCGGTGGCTGCGTATAGTCCGTCATTGTTTGTTATGTTATTCACTCTGAGAAATATACATCAGCAATTTACAATCGTTTAAATACGATATTTTCTGAAAAAAGAGAAGCAGAAAGCCTACAACATAACCTTAATGATCTGTCAGCTGGTAATATGACGTTTCTGAAGCGTTTTTCGTAACTGGTTTAAATCGATATTGAACAATTTTGATTACATTTAATGGCAACACCAAAAATCGATTGTGATAACCGCTTCATAACCACCAGTGTGGTTTGATGGAACCCGCCAGAAAAAGACGCTTAGTATTACCATTATAGAAAAAAAAAATCAAAGAATGAGAAAAAAAATACACGACCTCCGCTTCACTTGTGTTTTTTTCTAATTTTACTGTCAATAAGCTGATAATTTGATGCATATTTTGTATGCAACAGTTATTTTGACTTAATATTGTGCTCTATTATGCACCAAACTATCGTGGGGAAGGCTCGAGGTGCTTCTATTAACTAAAATCAATAACAATCTCAAACCAACAAAGGTACGCTTGTGTTTGCTTTGGCCCAGAGTATAACCTGTGTTTAGTGCTGGCGTCCGGTTGGCGTCTGTCACGGCAATCGCGAAACTATCCAATTAGTCTTATTTTCTAACAATATCGTGGTTAAAATGTGCCCTAGTGTAATAGGGGAATGTGCATTTAAGTGTTGTTTGTTATTTTAGTTACGAAGATGAATTATGAAGCCGAAAGAGCCATGAATCAGAAGCGGTTGCGTATGGACGGTGAGCCGGGCCACGGTGTGGTGCAAGGGAATGGATTGCCGCTGAATTACATGGGTAAGTGCATGAACTAATTTACAGTAGCCATTTAAATGATCAATAATACCTGTGTTGCTGGAAAATCTGACTTAATTATGTTGTTGTAGATAATGGTCACCAGATACCCTATCAACCGTATGCCGGAGCATACAACACGCACTACCCGCCCCCAGATGCGTTTGCGGCGTACGGACCGCCTCCGCCAGGGGGCTATGCCCCACAGAATCTGTCCTATGCCCCTCCGGCGCACCAGAATTACCCACACCATCAGAGTTTTCCTCCGCAGCAGCCTCAGGCACAGCTGCATATGCCGCAGTCTCACATGGGTAAGTCATGTAAGTGATCACATTTGTTTTTATCTTCTAGATTAGAAATATTGGTTGCTTCAGTCATTAAAATATGTAATGATGAAAATGAAAAAACAATGAATTGAAGTGTACATAGTTTTCAACCAATTTATCTGCTAATTATGTTGAATATACAGCGTGTTACACCACCCACTTAAAACCTTATTATGAAAAAGACAATTTTTTAAGCTTTTGAGATTGGCCCCATGGTAAAAGTTGTTCAGTATAGCCTACTAAATCACTCCGTTCAGGATTTTTATTGGCTTGTGTAACCTCTTGTGTACGGGAAATATTTTTTAGCTATGGTTTTATTAATTTTTACTTTGTAAGAGAAATTAATCAATTTTGGTTACTTACGCATATTTAATTTTAAAATTAAATATGCATAAGTTTATTTTTATTAGAGTAAAATCAAAATAAATTTTATATAGATCATTAAATTATTCACCTAATTTTCTCAGGTTCAAATAATTATTTATTATAAAAATAGCTTACATCACTTTTGACTTGAATTAGCTATTTGAGTGCATGAATGTCATACAAATTATTTAACAATATAATGAATTGAATTGAATTATATTTTTAATGTTTTTTGGTAGTTGATAAATCTAAGAATTCTGAAACAAAATTTCTTATGATAAACATGTTTTAACCCTCTAATGCATAAGACAGGCAAAAATGCATTTCAAATTTGAACCCTAACAGCAGTCAATAGAGTCCAAAACCAATGAAACCATATTTGGCTTCGTATGCATTAGAGGGTTAAAAAATATATATAAGCAATTTTATGTAAACTAACTCAGGTGACTGATGGCAATTGTTAAAATAAATAACATTATGTAATTTAATATTTGAATAACTCTATAACAGTAAGACTTAAGAAACTAGTTTCTCAGAGAAATTAATTATATTATTAGGTTATTACCTATGAAATTGGCGTTTTGTATGGAGAATTTTGTTTAAAGACTATTTTTTATACAATGAATCCTGTGTATAACTTTTTGATGTCAAATTAAACCAAATTTTGCCACTAATATTAGACACTTCTAAGGCATGTTTTGTATATCTCTATTTCATAAAAAAAGGTAATATCATACATTTATATCTATTTGAAACATATGAACGGGCCAGTTGTTTTCCAATCTTATTGTTGATTATTATTTATGAGAAAAAAACAACAATATTGTAAATGAGAAAAAACCTTTGTTACACAGTGCACTGTTGAAAACAAAAACAAAAAAAATGCTGCTCTTTACATAATAAAATTAGGGACCTACTAAAGCCTATTGACCAGAGTTGGGCAAAAATTATCTTTTTACAAATAACCGGATCAATAACTAAATCATCTTTCATTGAAATAACTAAATAATCCTTCATTTGTTATTTTGAATTTATCTGGATGAATCAACGTTTATCTAAATAATTTATTTGACGTTTGAAATAAAAGATGAATTGTCTTTTCTTAAGTTTACTTTAATGAGCAATGTCACAGTGACGGTTTGACCTGATGTTTTATCTGAGCTTACTTCAAGAACAAACAAGGCCCGTTATCTTCATCTAGATAATTTATCTAAATAAAAGAGTTGACAACTAAAATATTTGCAATTGAATTATCTTCAAATAAATTTATTTGAGATTATTTTATTTAAAATAATATCTAGATAACTAATTATCTAGATAATGCCCAACTCTGCTATTAACCAAAAACGCCAATTTCATAGATAATGACTCAATATTTGACCTAAATAAGCTCCTCTTAAAATAAACTGAAAACAAAAAACTACCAGTATTTTATTCATTTCCGTTAAATTAAAGGGAAGCTTATTTAGGTCAAAAATAATCTATTTCTCTAAGAAACTAGTGTCTTATCTCTTACTGTTATTGATATTGAGTTATTAAAAAAATACGTTGAATGCTATTTACTTATTTTGACATGTGTCGTCAATCACCTGAGATCTTATTCTTAAGGTTCTCTCACACTTGTCATTTCAATTATTATGTATGAAAACGAAAAAAAAATGTTTTTTTACGAAATTAACAAGACGATATTCCAGGCAGCTTCTATTAATGTCCCAAGTAACCTGTCCAATTTAACGGAAATATAAAAAAACATCCTATATTTTGTTCAATTTCAATTTCAAAGCTTTTATTTCTGATATATTATCATTCTACAATTATAATAAGTAAGTAATATAGTTATACAAGTTTCTAATCAGCGTGTCCTTTCGACACAAAGGCCTCCTCTTTTTCCTTCCACCCGAACCTGTCTCTTGCAAGCCTGACCCACATGGGGCCGGCAACTCCCCTGAGGTCATCTGACCATCTCATTCGTGGTCTTCCAATTTTTCTTTTTGCGTTGTGTCGTGGTACCCATTCAGTCATTCTATTCGTCCATTTATCATTGCTTCGGATCATATGGCCTATATTTTGTTATAACATTTTAATTATTTATACCTAAGTCACAAGTAAATATTTACTTAGTTTAAGTATAGATCACCAGGTATTTTTGGATTAAAAAATATTTGAATAAAAGTACTAAATAAATTCAGTCATGTATTACAGGATTTATGTTATTTTGTAAAGTTAGATAAAGTTAATTATATGCGATTATAGTATATTAATTTAATTACCACTTTATATGTCAAACTAGCGTAAGTTTTTATGAAATAAAATTTTATCTTATCTTATCTAATTACCGTAAATTTGACAGTTCAAGGCTACGCCCCGGAGCTGGTGCACAAGGCGGCCTGGGCGCCGCAGCCGCACCTGCTGCCGCCGCTGGACGCGCAGAAGCCGCTGGACGTCAAGCAGCTCAAGCCGGAGATCAAGCTCGAGCCGCAGGATGTGCACAAGCGACCACATCCTGAGAGCGAAATGATGGTAAGAAATATTGATTTAAACTTTCACGATTATCACTGTTGCGAACGCAACCTTTTTTTATATAATATTACATTCATGCAGTAGCTAAACGCACCTTCTGCTCGCCTACTATTCGGAAGCTTCTTCTAAGCTCCAATAGCAGCGCTCCACATACGCTTTCCCGCGGCCAATTAGAATTAAGTTAGAATAACGTTCATACTCGTAGTTTCAAATCTTGCAAAGGACTCTTTCATCATCATCCATACCATCCACTTGTACTCAACCGTTATATTGGCACTATCTTTTGTAAACCAAAGTCCCTATTGGATTATACCAAGTCTTCTACATATCGAAGTTTTATTTATACGAGTCGTCGAGGACACCTACGGCGGCTACAATCACTCATATTTTAAAGACCAAAAGGGGTCTTAATCGCGTAAACTTACAATTATATCCACGCCTGCCTGCGACCACGGGTGTAACGTCATGCCCGAAACGTCAGGATATAATTAAACGTAAGTTTACGCGATTGAGACCCGTTTGTCTTTAAAACATGATGGTAAGAAATATTTGTATACAATTTTTCAGTTGAAAGTAAAAAAAAGGTAAACAAATATGGCTTACTTTCCATAGTATTTGACGTCTTTGACACATATCATGAAACACGTTCGCAGATATATTTTACGTCAATACTAATAAATATTAATAATTTTAACAAATTTTCAAATTCAAATTTTTTGAATTTCAAATTTAAGGTTTTAAGTCTGTGATAAAACCAAGATTGTGTTATTAAAGTAATGTACATCCGGCTAAGATCGGATCTGATGTAAGATCGGATGACCGCAATAACTACTAAAATAGTAACTATAAATCAATAACTAAAATCTTTAACAGGAATCTATGGACCTTCTTCTCCTTGCTTTAGAGTTGAAATTAGATACTAATCCGATCTTAAGCCAAGAAGATTTTTCGGTTGGGTGTGAAAAAAAACGAATGCAAGTTTGAGTGTTGATTACTCCTAAGCTATTCGGCTGATGAGCGGCATCAAGTAAATTTATATTGAAAGCTTGATTTCTTTTTTATCATGTACATTACACATCTGCAGGTAAAAGTTAGTGAAAATAAATTTATATTTTTTTTGTGACATCTTTTCAACTCACCGAAAAATAGTCCGGTCTTAGCCGGGTGTACCTTACGTGATTATGGAATAATTCAAGGTTTGTTTACCTTTTTTCTACTTTCAATGGTATAGATTGATTTAGGCTTGATTTCACAAACTTATTCCAAGAATAATGCTTACTCTCGGATAGTAATGTCAAAACTCCATAGTAGTTTGACAGATTAGATACTAGTATCTAAGCGTTAAAATCGAGCCTTAGACTAAGAAAATGTTTTCTGTAATATTTTCCTGAAATTTTCCGGTGGAGTTACCTGCAGACTTAGTATATGATTGGTGCGACAGGATATTGCTGCGAGATTTTCTTTTACTAACTGTATTAATAAAAGAGGGACAGATAGATAGTCCTATCATGGCGGCATTCTGTCCTTTACTAAATGTTTTGCATTTTGAAATCCATGCCGTTAAATTGCACCCAAACAGTGCGCATTTTAAGCTTAACACGCGTAAAATTTATCGTTACTGTTTGGTTTATTAATGGGGATGAATCCCAGTATAAAAGATTATAAAAAAGTCTTAAAGATGATTATAATTTTCTATAAATAGCTGATAGAATTTTAATAATGAATTTTTTTTGGACAAACATTTATTTTATATGTTTTTCATTCAGCACTAATTTTACGAGGTTAGTTACTTATTTCTAATTAAAAATTATTCATGTGTACGATATTTTTTCTAGGGCGGGGACCTGGAGCAGCCGAAGATAAAGATCAAGACGGACATCTTCAAGCCGGACGACCTGGCGCTGGCCCACAGGCCGGACGTTGAGAAGCCACATGGTATGTTCCGTGAAACAGAGACTAACACACAATTCACACTGCTTATCTTGACATATTCCAGAAAATAGTGTCGGTAGCTTGCACTCGACATTTCTGCAGTTGCAGCCTTCCATAGGCTACTTATCGTGATATGGTCCATAATCTTGATTGCTAGATATAACACGGTTTTATTAATGATAATTAAACTTGAATATTAATGATAGACATACCCATCAGGCCCCAATTTCACGACATTGACAAGTACTACAATTGTAAATTTACTGTTTCTCCAATCGGGGGCGTCTATAGATTATCGCTTACCATCGGAAGAGCCGTGCGTTTGTTTGTCACCAACATAAAATGTTGTGCAGGAACTTTATAAATCAGCAGGAAACAATTACTTTTTTGCGAAGCAAAATTACAATTGTCACAAAAAACACGACAATTGTAGCGAAATTCCGACATAAGACGAACCCCATGTCAATATTTAACCTTTTGAACGCCGCTTGGGATATCATCGAACGTGCCCGTGTCGCCGCCTATACTAAGTTATAACAAACTGTGTAGTGCTTGCCACATAACTTACGATAAAATATTTTATTGTTTATAGTTTACTTTGATTAACTTCATTTTTTACCACCTTGTCATTAGATATTATATTATTATAATTAAATCACGTTTACCAATGTCTTTATTATGGTTTCGTCCCTTTTATTAATGGTTGTAGTACCTTCGAAACATTACGTACAGATGTCGCTAGTGATTAGATTCACAATACCATTGGAAAAATTCGCTGTGATCGACGGAAGGTCGTCTGGTGTAATTGGTAGCACGTTGGACCGGCAATCCAGAGGCAGCGGGTTCGAATCCCGTGACAACCAGAGTCTTTCGTAGTTGATTTTTTCTATGGTAAGCACATCTGTTACGACATTGTGGGATTATCCGCATTGTAAAAAAGTAACTTCAATATCAATTTGTTTAATTATAAAAATAAATTGATGTTTTCTAATCTTGTATTGATTACAGCGCCCTCTCTAGCAAATTCAACGCAGCGTAGAGTTGCCGAGTTTGCAGACGATTATGTGATGCATACGTCTTAGGAGTGTGGCTAAGGTTGTAGTACCTTCGAAACATTACGTACAGATGTCGCTAGTGATTAGATTCACAATACCATTGGAAAAATTCGCTGTGATCGACGGAAGGTCGTCTGGTGTAATTGGTAGCACGTTGGACCGGCAATCCAGAGGCAGCGGGTTCGAATCCCGTGACAACCAGAGTCTTTCGTAGTTGATTTTTTCTATGGTAAGCACATCTGTTACGACATTGTGGGATTATCCGCATTGTAAAAAAGTAACTTCAATATCAATTTGTTTAATTATAAAAATAAATTGATGTTTTCTAATCTTGCCTTTTATTAATGGTTTGAATCTGTGAATTTTACCAGCTATGCAAATTTATTCATGGTAATTGCTGCATCACTACTATTTCTCATTTCGTATCTGTGACGTCATGAGCGGTCTACTATTTCAGACATTGGCGAAGGCTTCATTGTTTTTTCGTCGATAAGTTGGCACTAGTAGGGAGAGGATTGATCGCATTAGAAACGTATCGAATCTGAAAATTTCGACGTTCTTTGGCTTAATAAATCATTAAATTTTACAATTCTTTTGATAAATAAATATTGTAAGCTCAACATTATAGTACTCAAATTGTTTAAACTACTAAACAGTACCATTCTTACATATTTTGTTGACTTAACATAATTTTGAAATATCGAGTATTCCACATCACTAAAATTTTCTATTTTACATCTTTGACGTCACATGCGGTCTCATTTTTAAGACGACGGCGTAGTCTGTGTTGATTATTATTGCGGAATATAATGACTTGGTAGGGATTACCGATGAACCACGATAAACAGAGTCTTCCCTTATTTATCGATTCAAATTTCTACCATCTATAAAAAAAACAGGCTTCACTGATAAACCCTGGTAGGTGCATTAATATAATTCAAATAAATATATCTATTTCCAAGTTCAACTTGCAAACTTCCAAGGACTCAAATATGAACAAGTGTCAAAATGTCCAAGGGTCAAAACATCCATGGAATCAAAATGTCCAAAGAGTGAATGGTATCACAATGACTAGGATTAGGTACTCTATCATGTACTGCGAGGCCATCAAGGCATGTCGTGTTGAGAGTCAAGTTTCCGGACGCTGAACGTGCACCTAGAACTGCCGAAGGAGTATCTACATGGCAATTGCGTATGAAGCGAATGTATCAACACTTGGTGTAGCTATTTACAGATGTAGTGAGAAATGACTTGCCTTTGGAAACGTTCGTCAACGTCATGCTGTTTCAGTCTATCTCACTGAGACTGACAGTAATAGCTGTCATGCTACTTCAGTCAGACTCGGTGACACTGCCTGAAACAGCATGTGTTTACGAACGTTTCCGAAGGCAAGTAATTTCTCACTACACCTGTAAGTCATTGGGTAACTTGATTCAGTTAAGGACAGATTCTGGTTGCGGCAGATTATTTTTATGACAAATTCGAAATCTTCATTTTCGTCCGCTCCTTCTAAAATTCTAAATACCTAATTCTTCAGCGGATGATATTGTAGAATACTAGACAACTTACGTCATAATTTTATAAGAACATATCGAAGTGATAAAATGCGTTAGCTAAGTAAGGTCAGTCGCATGCATAAATCTTACGTCGTAAATCTAAATATCGAATGAGAAAATCGACGTAGATATGCCAATACCAATCATTGTCACAACACTAGTGTCTTTTATATAAGACTTTGGCTACGAGACTTGGGGTAAAATCATACATAATCTAACGGTATAATTGAAGTTTATTTTTATCTAGAAAATATAATAAAATCAACAGACCAGTCTCTCTGTTACTTAATCAATAATTACTGCGACTTACTTATGCAAAGAACCCAAGTAAATTCTGTAAAAGTAAAGAATATCTTGAGAAAAACATGAAAAAAATTGTCTTATTTATCAGACTGCGGCGACACGAGCTGGGTATTGATTGTCTGATATATCAGACTATGGCGGTCAAAAGGTTAATGAAAATTGTACTGAACCTTGCGACAATTGTCACGAGTTTTGGAAAATAAAAAGTAGTTTATCAACGATGTAATAACGTTATTAGTAATAATTTTATGTTGATGGCAAACAAACACATGGACGGTCCGATAGTAAGCGGTAGCCGTAGCCTACGGAGGCCTGTGACGTCAGTAACAGTAATATTTCATAATGGTCACACTTGTAATTATGGTGAAATAGGCCACAGATAAAATGAGGACAGCTAACGTTTATTTCTACAAATATAGTTTATTCGGAAATGGTGAAATAGGCCCTAAGATGAGTGGATAACATCCTATGTATCATAAATTTATAGACTTAGGACTGATTTTTCAATCTCCAGTTGACAGTATCTGATAGATAAATGCTAGCTCTGTCTTGTTTTGACTGATGACTTCAGAAAAGGATAGAGATCATTTTGACCAACGACTACTTTTATCTGGCGATTGGAAAATGAGTTCTTATTTAATTAAAAATAACTTTAACCTTTGAACAGTCTCATATAGCGTAAAAATGTGACCTGCATGCCAGTATCTCGACTAACAAATACCGAATATAACGTTATTTTGTCAGTGGGGCGAATGCTTTAACAGCTTTAGGTGTCCCTTTAAGGGTTCTTATCATTAAACACATATTTTTGGTTTGTTTCAGATGTATCTCAGAAATCTTTATCCTTGGATGTCCCCAAACCAGTTGAGCAAAAGAAAGGTATTAGATGTTTTATTACTAATTCTTCAATCACAATATAATTGCATTGGCCAAATTTTGTCTACAAACTACAAATGCTAAACATTAGAAATTTTCATTTCAAAGACACCTACATTATTAGAAGATAATATCTGAATTTTTTTTTACTGTAGGTCTCTATAATATTGTCATTATCCTTTTAATGGCCGTGAATTTTATATCGAGCGCGCTGGTATTGCCACCAATACAACATTACACCACGTAGATCAGAGCTTGCATTTGTATGGGACTAATTTTATATTATAACAACGAAACCAGACCTTTGTCTTATTGATCTGACTCCATCGAGGTAAGCTGGATATTAATTGTCCGACATATGAGAACATAGAGAAGTTACTGAGAGTTGTGAATGTATACATTTGTTCAATATTCCTCAAATCTTCATTCGCTCATGTATTTATAGGTTATTAGTATCTTTTCTCAAAAATCCCAAATGTTGGTTACCTGCAGTACAGGCTTTGCCTATACTCTGTGTGGTTTGGTGTTTAAAAAAAGGTAAACAATCTTGCAGTATATTTTTATTGAAAACTACGAGTAGAAAATAAGTTTTAGCAAATATACATAATGTAACAAGTACATACAGTGATTTACATTGTTTTTGATTAATTAAGTACCTAATTTGGATTTTTATATGCATTTTTCAATAAAAAGATACTGCAAGATTGTTTACTTTTTTTTTAAACACCAAACCAAACAGTATAGTGTAGGAACCAGGTTAACTATTCTTGTAAACCGATACCATGAATAAATGTCTTATACCTTTTATCAGACTTCGGCGCGGCGGTTAAAGGTTAAATAATATTATACTTCTTTACAGATGATGGCCAGCCGAGCATTGGAGTAGATGGCAAATCCGCAGAAAAACCGCCAGGTGAGACATAATTTTCCGTCATTGATTTTCCATTTAATTATTGATTTGTTATGATCAGATTTTTTTAATTTTTTTACAAAAGTCTGTCTTTAATAATACAGTAGTTTACTAATGTTAATTGTTAGTTCCTGTCAAACAGGAGTAAAAAATCAAAAATGATGGCTTTATTCATATTACTTACAAATGCCTTTCGAAATCGTTTTCTCGTCCTATAATTAGTTATTGTAATTTGTTATTAAATATTGTAGTGTGTGGTTAAGTACTGTAATTTATTTTTAAATATTGTAATTTGCGATTAAGTATTGTAATTTGTGAATACAGAAGCGTGCAAACCGGAGGGCTCGGCCGAGGGCGATGCCCAGCGTGAGATCAAGCCTGCAGACAAGAGGTAACCCTTTCTTGTTTTATCTGTCATAAATTCTTCTGGATTACTAAAAAACCGGCCAAGTGCGAGTCGGACTCGCGCGCGAAGGGTTCCGTACCATTATCATTTTTTAGGGTTCCGTAGCCAAAATGGCAAAAACGGAACCCTTATAGATTCGTCATGTCCGTCTGTCCGTCTGTCCGTCTGTCACAGCCAATTTACTCGGAAACTATAAATGCTACAGTAACGAAATTTGGTAAGGATATGTGTTGTATGAACCGCTACAGGAATGTGATACTAAATTGTAAAAAAAACCATTGGGGTGGGGGCCCTCCATACATGTAACTGAGGGATAGAATTTTTTTTTAGTTGTACATAAGCGTGTGGGGTATTAATAGAAAGGTCTTTGAAAATGATATGAAGGTTTATACATCACATTTTTATTTAAGCACATCGTTTTCGAGATATCAGGTCTCAAAGTCTGAAAAATGTGTCCCCCCCCCCTCTATTTTTTAAACTACGCGATATAAAATTCTGAAAAAAATATATGTTATGCACATTAATAAACTCTATCAACGATTTTTGGTTTGATAAAATTATCTCCTATAGTTTTTGAGGTAGGTTGATTTAACTGTATTTTTTTAATAATAAATTGATAATGGTACGGAACCCTTTGCGCGCGAGTCCGACTCGCACTTGGCCGGTTTTTTATTAAAAAAATACAGTTAAATCAACCTACCTCAAAAACTATAGGAGATAATTTAATCAAACCAAAAATCGTTGATAGAGTTTATTAATGTGCATAACATATATTTTTTTGAATTTTATATCCCGTAGTTTAGAAATAGAGGGGGGTGGGGACACATTTTTCAGACTTTGAGAGCTGATATCTCGAAAACGATTTGCTTAAATAAAAATGAGATTTATAAACCTTCATGTCATTTTCAAAGACCTTTCTATTAATACCCCACACGCTTACGTACAACTAAAAAAAATGTTCTATCCCTCAGTTACATGTATGGAGAGCCCCCACCCCAATGGTTTTTTTACAATTTAGTATCATAATCCTGTAGTGGTTCATACAACACATATCCTTACCAAATTTGGTTACTGTAGCACACAGATAAAATATAGGGAAGATTCCGTGTATTAAGACATACATGAACAAACTATTGTCATCCTTCACCCCATCTCAAGACGTATTCCATGAGGAAAAAGAGACAAATAAAGTAGCTCTACTTGGTCGTTAACTCCATCAACGACTCCATTTTCTTGAACAATGCTACCAACCTGACTAGATAAAATGTCATTACTATTAGTGATGTCCAGTCTTCAATCGTATACTTTTATCGTCAATAATAATATTTTTCATCACACTTGCTGTCTAAGCGCGCCATTGCTTGCGCGGGTAGCGGGAGTAATAGAAAAGTGATATTCCCTAGGGAGTAATAGAAATGTCAGTACGTCATTTATAGTACATTGTGCATCAAGGGAGGTAGGTACGGAATTACTAACGAGAGTGTTAGAAGCCCGACGCCGTTAGGCGGAGGGCTTTTATGACTCGAGTTAGTATTCCGCTTACCTACCGTGATGCATACAATGTTTTTCATCAGACTTGCCGACAAAAAAATAAGTTTTAAGACATAATATTATTAAATGACGTACTGACATTTCTATTACTCCCTAGGGAATATCACTTTTCTATTACTCCCGCTACGCGCGCAAGCAATGGCGCGCTTAGACAGCAAGTGTGATGAAAATAATATTATGTCTTAAAACTTATTTTTTTGTCAGCAAGTGTGATGAAAAACATTGTATGCATTACGGTAGGTAAGTGGAATACTAACTCGAGTCATAAAAGCCCTCCGCCTGACGGCATCGGGCTTCTAACACTCTCGTTAGTAATTCCGTACTTACCTCCCTTGATGCACAATGTGCTATTAACCAAATTAGGTAGCGAATACAGTAGGAATAAACCTTATTTCCTACTCAAAATCACGATCTTCTTCGATCGTCATTTCAAAATCTACATTTTAGGATAAAAATAAAATCACAAAGTTAACGAAATATTTTCTTTAATTAAAATGTCATAATGAGGGTTTCCTAAAACGTATGCCACTAGTTGGCGCCACTTAGCCGTAAGGTCCCGCTAAGAAACACAATTATCTAGCCCCAAAGAAAGACTAAGTAAATGTTTTTTTTTTTTTTAAATAAAGTTTAAATTTTTTAATGTATTTTTTTTAACTCATACAAAATATTTAAACCAGAAACTATAAACATAGAATTTAGACAAGTTTCTGGACCTGCTCCTGCCCTGGTGATTTCAGAAAACTCTCATTATAACATGTTTTATGGACTTATCATTCCTTAAAGCATACCTAACAATATTGGTATGATGGCTTCTTTATAATTAAATTAATCAGTCTACACAAGTATCACATGAGCGTCATTATTAAACTAAATTTAATTTACTTGCTGGTTGACATGACATTGGATGATTACCAATATGGTGGGTAGTACGTCAGAATGTAATCACTTATTCGCGTACCCTTGCCTGAGACAACAGCTTAAAATTGTGCGGAGCATATTTTTTTAATACTCTTTAGGGTACCAGTCGTCTGCCTTTTTGATATTTTTGACCCATAATAGTCTTTGTTCAGTGTCCAGTGGAAACCTGTTGGACATTAAAAACATCGATTCATTTTTGAGTTGACTATCAATACATTTATCGATATCACGATCGGTCTCTTAAGTACCACACTATGCGATACAAATGTTTGAATCCCACTATTTATAATTACATTACGAATGTAAATACAAATGGTTTAATCACAAAACTACACATATGTATCCGACAACAAATATTGAATAAGATTTTCCGTTACTTTTACCTTAATAAGGTTCGAAATCTTAAAATTCAAGTCAAAACTAAATTGCCGGTGAAACGTAATGTCTTTATTTTGTTCATTCAGGTAACCCTGGCGGTTTTTACACCCTGGAACCACACAAGTCATCACTTTTATCACATTCCGTGCACTTATCGAACAGAAATATACATGAAAAGCTTTATTTTAATCACTTTTACTATTTGCGGTTTAGGTGCACTAGTATCACAGAGCACGGACCTCTTGTGTGTAACCTTAGAGATAGAGGCGGCATTGGCTGTCATTTTCATAGAAATCGACCGTGTCAGGTAATTTTGACATGTTAATATAAATAGTGTTGTGGTATGGCTCGATATTTTTATCGATAGATTAAAACCAACAGTTATTTGACTAAAAATGTTACTTGAAAAAAGCTATTCAAACATTCTCATTTTCTAAATCTCACTAAAATGATGTCGTTATGAATGATATAAAAACAGTAAAATTTATACATTTATTTGAATTTATATTTACAATAAGTACCTACTTACATTAAGTTGTTAGCTTTAAGGTTAAAGTTAAACAACAAGTGTTAAGGGTAAGGCTAGACAGAGGTTAAATGGTTTAGATGTTTAGTTTAGATGGTTAGGTAATTTAGGTTATATGAGGACAGATTAACTAGATGTATAAATGTATAAAGATATTTTTAAATTCGTAAATTGTACCGTTTTACGTTTTCTTGCAAGGTTATCAGATGGGTTACTTGGGATTGGGACAAAAAACACCTGGAAATTACATACTTAAATTAATATGTATTAACAGATAACATCAGAAATCCTTTAAAAGGTACTTTACTTTTAAAACATAATAAAATTATTTAGCAAAGCTTACTTACCTTGTCAAACGCAGGATGGAGTTTTAAAGTTGGACAGGCATTGGATGACAATATAGATCTCGGATTTGTTTTTACAAAACAGTCATTTTGGAAGTGGTTCGAACAAATTGTGTCGTGTTTTTGCGGAAACCTTTGGCTTGGGCTCTACTTTTCACTTACGATCAGGTGGAGTGGAGCCACTTTGTTGTGCCAACATAAAAAAAAAAACCAGTTCAACTTTCCAGTCGCCGTTATCCAGCGTTCTCTGACACAATACATGTGGTTCTATAGGAAATCTAAAAATGAAGTCAGAATTTCTTAAACTATATGTTTTTGTATAGTTGCTTCATTGTCTGCACTCTAGATAAATATTATATTATTGCTAAATGTAAATAAATAAATAAATGTTTGGGGGACAGTCTCATACAAGTCAACCTAGCCCCGAACTAAGCAAAGTTTGTACTATGGGTGCTAGGCGACGATATATATATATGTACTTAAATAGAGAAATACACTTACTTAATATGTATATAAACTTACTAATAATTATACTTACTTATACATAGGAAACGTCCGTAACTCGGGAACAAATTTTGAATTTCTACTAACACCGTTTAGTTGTAAGAGTTTACATAGACTATCGATAACAAATTCAGCGTCGTGTCTCTTCACTATGTCTCTCGCCCATACTAATTTTATATTGAATTTAATATAACTTTTTTTACTTACCTGTGATAGGAAACGTTTGAATTTTGTTTATTAACGTACGTAGACTGGTTCCTGCACCAGATTACAGAGCAATGTGGCATTCTTGGTATATTTTTATAGTTTATATACCCATGACGTCCCGAGAGGTACTGACAGCACATATGCGTAAAACGCATATGCGCGGCACGGGTTTTGTCTGTCACGCCGTCTCTCTATAGGCGCCCTAAGAGTTCCAACCTCCTTGACTAGTATACACAAACAAAGATCGTTGACAGGCATTGCCGGCGTCACCCACAGATAAAATAGACTCGGTCTATCAATTTTATATGTCTATGCTGTAGCATTTATAGTTTCCGAGTAAATCGGCTGTGACAGACGGACAGACGGACATGACGAATCTATAAGGGTTCCGTTTTTGCCATTTTGGCTACGGAACCCTAAAAATAGGTAAAACATAGTTGGTAAACAAAGATCTTAAAATGACCAAGGCTCGCAACTAGTTCGAAAAATAGCGGAATATCGGTTTTACTCCTTTACTACCTTTCTTCCTACCTTCCTTTACGCATAACGGACGCGAGAAAACTTAAATACACTGGTTTATTTGACGAGTAACACCGTTACTATATGACAACTTGGCCTTGCCTTTAATAAACTGGTTTTCTACTTTAGAGACTTTATGATAACATTCCTTTAAATATCGAAATAAAAACGTCTTTGGTTAAACTTTCAAAACGGTTTTGCGTCAAACCGTTTTGAAAGTTTAACCGGTATCCGAGCCCTGGCAATGACATGAGAAAACACAAGTGTTTTTTTTTAAATACATACTTAACATACGTAAATCACACCTTTTCCCAGAGGGGTAGGCAGAGATCACGGATTCCCATTTGCTACGATCCTGAGAGACCACTTTCGCTCCACTCACTTTCATAACGTTTCTCATACATGCTCGTCGGTTTAGAGTACTTTTTTTAAAGTAATGACAATGTCTTTGACGGCCACCGCAGCTTAGTATTAATTATTTATTATTTCTACAGTGAGGAGGACCGGAAACCTTTCAGCAGTCCGGAGCTGCCCAAAGCTGGGACTCCAGGCAAGGCCTCTACCCCTGGCCTGGAGGTGAGCGTAAGTTGCTTTTTCTGTTTTATTTTCTGATGGACGTAATTTAGCGGGAACGGTTCTCTTAAATTGGCGTTTTTATTTTGACTGTGATTTTTGTCGACCGTTTTGCCCTAAATTACGTCCTTTTTAAATTTTGTTTGCTTTAGTGTTGTGTTTGATTTTGAATAGTCATACTGATATAGATTTATGATACATGAATATTATACTCATGAGTTCTGAGGCAAGTATAGTATGTGGATTTAAAATTTCACGATTTTCACTCATTTTTTAAATGAAATGGGACTTAATCACTTATAAATGCGTAATTGTCAGTCCGCAAAACAAAAGCTATCCACTGGGTGGTTAAAAGTTAAGTGTACACAAATTTAATGAAAATGCTCGTATTGTGTGACTTTTAATACATTACTATAGAGGACAGGAAACGAAAGGTTACAGGCCAAGTATATACAGTGTGTTACCATGACCCAGGCTTTTAGGAAAATGGGTAATAATACGCATTACTGGCAATCGTTTTCAAGTGTTAAGAGTTGACAAATATTTAAATTAACTGTACAATTACTTTTATTTCGTTCGAACGATCAATGTAACGCGTGTACTGCTTAGTTGTCAATCGTTGCGAGTAGCTGCGATCTGTCATTGTCAAGTGCCAATTAACGATTTATTTTGAAGTACATTGCTTCTCAATTAAGTTTTCTTAGAAAGATAATTACTTTTGAAATTAGGATTTTTAAACAAATAATGCACATGGTTTGGCTAAGAATCTGCATCTCAATCCTCGGTTCAAATAAAAGCCTGCATCATGTTAACACACTGTATATTTGGCCGAAGGAACTGAGGCCAGATACGGATACGCGGCCTGTAACCTTGTTTCTCGCCGAGTTTTTTATAGGGCTTTTCTCAAACTTGCAATGAATTAAAAAAATCGAAAGTGATTTTCACAGTACACAAACAAATAAGTCAAATAACGAAACGAATCTACAAAATAATAAAAAAAAACAACTTATACGTAAATTTTTTAAAAACTATTTGAGATAATCTTTTACCCGGTGACATTGACATTAGTTCTTTTTTTTACGGTGAAATGCCAAGATGTTCTGTCACTTTACAAGTTACTTCCGGTATTTAACTTTTTAAAGCAGGTTCCTTCCGGTACTTTGCAGTCCTAAGATTGCAAAGTAGTTATTCAAATGCCTTTACATATCAAGTTCAATCATCGAGCCAGCGAGATGGTATTTCCGAGTTTAATTTGACATACTTACGTATGTGCCAACATGCCAACATTTCATTGCAAGTTTGAGAAAAATGACTTTTCACCAGACATCGGAATTCTGGTAACATTATTGAGCAGTCATAGGGACTTCTCGTTTATCGACTACCGATTGTACAAACGTATATCGATAAATGCAGAATACAGTGTAAAATAATTATGATTACAAATAGAAGTAAACAACTGGCGGTCTTATCGCTAATGAGCGATCTATTTAAAAAAAAACTTTTGGATACCTACCAACTTTTAGGAAATTATAAATAGAAATTACGATAATAATATTTCATTAATACTTTTTCATATTTGTGGATTTCTTATGGCTATTAAACAGTTTTCGGAAGAATATTATTTTTAATTTTTCATTGCTTTTATTGCAAATCTCTATTTAACATTTTCAGCCACTCAAAAGTTATCTAAACGAGATCACTCATGAGCGGTAAGACCGCCTATTGTTAATTTCTACATGTAATCATAATTATTTTTCACTGTATTCTGTATTTATCGATATACATATGTATAATCGGTAGTCGATATACGAGAAATCCCTATGACTTCTTAAAGCTTAAAAATGCTACTTACTAGAATTCCGATGTCTGCTTTTCACTTATTGTCAACGGGATCTGGTTATAAAATGTTTTTTGATAATGACGCAATTTATTTGCTTTCCATGTTGCCAATTGTTAATGCTTAGTATCGTATCGTAGTTTCTCTCTTCTCTGTCACATTTTCTTAGTGGTGCGACAAAGACAGATAGTTTCCTTTCTCGTACACGATCTACGATAGAGCGTTTGCGATTGGCATCTTCGCTACACAACCTGTTAAACACAGAGATTAGAACCGGTTTTTTAGAAAAACTTCGAAATAGCCTAATATTCATGGCATGGAAGCGGAAAGTTACCTTGTTACGACTCTTAAAAATCTTAAAGTTCTTTAATAAAGTCTATTTTAAACACTGTTTTAAGGCGCCTTTCCTTTTTCACTGACACATTTTAAAACGTCTTATATTCTCTATGTGGTACTTACTTTAGTACATTACGACACAAATGCGAAAAACAGGAAATCTGAAACGAGTGTCGATGCTTTTTAAATCGACACGAGTTATGAATTTCCTTTTTGCACGTGTCTCGTACGACGTTTTTTTAGTATAGATGGCTCTCCGAAGTTGTGGGCCTGACGTAAAATGACCCACTCCTCGCAATAGAGCCTAAAAAAGGCACCATCTGTACTAAAAAATGTTTTATCTAACTAAAATACTACATGTCCGTTGCTGTGTATGTTTACTAACATAGTTTTTAAGTAATAGTAATTAAGGTAACTAACATATAATGGATCTTTGTTGTCTGAATAAATAAATGATATATATATATATATATATATATATATATATATATATATATATATATATAAACATCGTATTCTTAACTCAATAGGGCAATGGTAATTTATTGACCACTTCATTTTAAAACTTATTCTGTTACTGAAACGTGTCAAAACCATTGAAATTTACGTGTGACCGATGCCCTATGAATGGTTAAGTTACATCATTAACTAAGAATTTATAAATACGAACGCAAAAAGAACCATTGTTTTGTTTGGAGAAGAAACCGGTATCCGATCCCTGTTTAAGCATTCCAATATTCCGACAGCCAAAGAAGCGCGGCCGGCCGAAGGGCTCCACAAACAAACCGAAGCCCCCCGGCGCACCCTCCCCGCGCGCCCCCGGCGCCACCCCCGCCCCCCGCGGCGCCGCCCCCCGCGTCCCCCAGGTGGCCCCCCGGCCCCGCCCGCAGGGCTACCAGTACGCTGTCAGACCGTTCAGGAAGGACTTCTCCGGGATACAATTCAGAAGGTAACCGACTACTATACAGGTCCCAAAGCTTACAAGCCGAGCCCCCGGCGCCCCCCCCGCGTCCCCCAGGTGGCCCCCCGGCCCCGCCCGCAGGGCTACCAGTACGCTGTCAGGCCGTTCAGGAAGGACTTCTCCGGGATACAGTTTAGAAGGTAACAAACCAGAAACCTCCTGAGGTCTCTGTTTCTAAACTTTAGAGTCTAAAGCGAGTCTATCAGTACGCTGTTTGACCTTTCGGAACGGACTTCTCTGGGATATAGATCAAAAAGTAACGGTAATTTATCACAAGTATCGTGTATAAAAGTAATTCAGTACCAGTGCATAATCAATTTCATTCAACGCTCCTAGGAGGACCACCCTGCTAAGAAATCTTTACGAAAACATTTGACTCAGCATTATCTCTTGTTGAAATATGGCAAACACATGTTTCCGCCTACCTATACGTTGGGACCCTTTAAACGAAGCGTGAAGAAGCATCGAGCGGGCCAGCAAGGCGGTGGCAACTAACAGGTTACTGATTGTCTCCTGTTCGTTGCCGCCGCGATTTGGGCTCTACTTTTCACTTACGATCAGGTGGAGTGGAGCCACTTTGCTGTGCCAACATAAAAAAAAAATTTCAAGCACTAACCCCTAAATCTCTTCCCAGGCGATGGAGCGACGACTGCCTAGACTCATCCCACATCCCCAACGAAGTGTACTTCGGCGACGTGCCAGTGTCCACCGAAGTGCTCTTCAACTATTACGACGCCAATGCAGAACGCGAGCGATTGGCGGCACAAGCGGCGCAGATTGCGGCACAGAAGGCTGCCGCTGCTAAGTTAGCTGCTGCTAAGTTACAGGCCAGAGGAATCCTTTCTAATGAGGTCAGTTAATAGTCCTTGGTTACCCAATATCTCCTTTTGAAGCTGGTTTTGAAGCTGCCGGTTGGCTCTAAAGTACCAGGATCACATGACTCAACGGGTATCTCAGAAACACGCCGCTGTCCAGTTAGCAGCTGCTAGATTGTAGAGTCGTTCTTACCAGGATTACATGATATTGCGGGAGTCTACATAGATAGATCAGCCCCAACGAAGTGTACTTCGTCGATTTGCCAGTGACCGAAGTCCTCTTCAACTACTACGACGCCAATGCAGAACGCGAGCGATTGGCAGCACAAGCGGCGCAGATTGCGGCACAGAAAGCCGCCGCTGCCAAGTTAGCTGCTGCTAAGTTACAGGCCAGAGGAATCCTTTCTAATGAGGTCAGTTAATATGCCCTTAGCAAGTCTTGTCAAGCCTTAACATTCGACGGCACAAGCGGCATTAATTGCGGCTCAGAAGGCTGCCACTGCCAAATATATGCCCTTGGTCACCTGTCAAGCTTGCTCTCACATTAGCAAGGTTTTGAAGCCATCGGTTGACAAAAGTACCAGGACCACATGTCTCAACGGGAGTCAACTATAGATCTAGCGATCGGCGGCACAAGCGGCGCAGATTGCAGCACAGAAAGCCGCCGCTGCGAAGCTAGCTGCAGCTAAGTTACAGGCCAGAGGAATCCTTTCTAATGAGGTCAGTTAATGGCCCTTAGCAAGTCTTTATCATTATCAAGCCTTAACAACTCACATTTCGACGGCACAAGCGGCATTAATTGCGGCTCAGAAGGCTGCCGCTGCCAAATATATGCCTTTGGTCACCTGTCAAGCTTGCTCTCACATTAGCAAGGTTTTGAAGCCATCGGTTGACAAAAGTACCAGGACCACATGACTCAACGGGAGTCAACTAGCGATCGGCGGCACAAGCGGCGCAGGTTGCAGCACAAAAGGCTGCCGCTGCCAAGCTAGCTGGTGCTAAACTGCAAGCTACGGGAATCTTTTCTAATGAGGTCAGTTAATAGCCCTTGGTTACCCAATATCAAGGCTCCTATATTACCAAGGTTTTGAAGGTGCCGGTTGGCTCTAAAGTACCAGGATCACATGACTCAACGGGAATCTCAGAAGCCCGCCGCTGTCCAGTTCATCAGCAGCTGCTAGATTCTGGGGTCGATCTTATCCTTTCTATTGAGGTCCATTATGCCCTTCACCTGTCTCGGTCACCCGTCAAGGCTTCCTATATTAGCAAGGTTTTGAAGCTATCGGTTGACTCTAAAGTACCAGGATTACATGATATTGCGGGAGTCTAGGTAGATCAGCCCCAATGAAGTGTACTTTGGCGACGTGCCAGTGTCCACCGAAGTCCTCTGCATTGGCGTCGTAGTCTTTAACGACTACGACGCCAATGCAGAGCGCAAGCGATTGGCGGCACAAGCGGCGCAGATTGCAGCACAGAAGGCCGCCGCTGCCAAGTTAGCTGGCAAGCTAGGGGAATCCTTGCTAATGAGGTCAGTTAACACATTCAATGCCAACAGCGCCACTGGCGAGTTGTCGGTAATTTTGTTCACGTGCCGCCGACTCCGGAGGGGAGTTTATCACTATACTATTTGCAGTGCCAGGACAAAAACAAAGGCTATCCCTGCATACCATCCGGCCTTAATTGTATAGTGTTTAACTCCCCTAGTCGTGTGGCATATGAATAAAGTTATTGAGGAATCCTTAGTGGCGTTCTTGGAATTGAAGTAGCGTTCATTGTTACAACAGGTTGGCGTGCAGCGATAACCTAGGTTTTTGATCTGGCAGTGAAAGTGTTAATAGCTCTTTGGATTTGAACACGGAACCTCCAGCTTCATTGGCGTATAGTTTCAAATTCCATATTTTTTGTTGCCCACACTCCTACTTAAAGTATGTACACGAAATGTAAAAGGTGTGTTTGATCTTTGACAGGTTACGACGGTGGATTCGTCGTCATCGGATGACTCTTCAGGTTCGTCAGGCAGCGATAGCGATGACAGCGATGAGGTAAGTGAATATTATTGTACTATTTTATTTATTTATTAATACATTTAAAATTTCTTAAAGTCATGATAATGATGACGCGGGATGTTGTTTTAGTTTTGTTTAATTTTTATATACAATAATATAAGTTATTGTTCAGTTGAGAATACAAGGTTTCATCTCTGACTGTACTTTTTTTAGTTATTTTTATTTACGAATCTAACGAACGCAAACGTACTTCGCCTGGAAACCAAACTTAGTATGCTTCTTATATCTATTGTCAAACCGGAATCAGAAAAAGATTCGAAAGTACCGTTGACACAACAAAAAAGAGTTGTTTATAGATGTAGTGAGTGATTAATTAATTTATTAAGTAAGTCTGTGCACTATGAATATAAATATAAGTATGAATATATCCTAGATTGATTTATATACTGTTGTGTCAACAATACTTTCGAATCCCATTTTATTCGTTTCACAATACAGCTCGATTCCCAATCCAGGACGCGCCCCTAAAGAAAGGCCCCGGGCGGCCCAAAGGCTCCCGCAACTCGGCCCCCCGCGCCCCGGGCTCCACCGGCACCCCCTCCGGCCGCCGCGGCCGCCCACCTGTGCCACCCGAGCTGCGCGAGCCCGGCATCACCGACATGAAGAAATTCTGCAAGGCGGCCGGGATACGGTTCGACTATAAGAAGCTCGTTGAAGGTCAGTTCCTACTCAGCGAAAGTGACTCTGGAACCCACAACCAAGTGTGGGGTTATTGGTATTTCCGCTCTATCAACAAGAAGTTTTTCTGTTTTCATAAGAAAATAATCAAAAAGCAGTAAAGACACTCCTCAGTTGTACCAGGAGTCAATAAACTAACAAGAGTAATGTATATTTTAAGAGGTAAGTGCTCACACTATCATCAAAAACGAGACCAGAGTACCAGGCGCACATAAATCAGCAAGCGTAATCTCAAACGCTCCGCTGCCCTGGGCTTCGGCTCCCGCACCCCCCCCCCCCTCCGGCCGCCGCGGCCGCCCACCTGTGCCACCCGAGCTGTGCGAGCCCGGCATCACCGACATGAAGAAGTTCTCGGTTCGACTATAAGAAGCTCGTCGAAGGTTAGTTCCTGCTCAGCGAGTGTCTCTGGAACCCACAACCCAGTGTGTCGAATACGATTCGTTCGGCACCAGGAACCCATGGAACAGCAAGCGTCTTTGATGTGGACTGATGAGAAAAAATACTGATGATTTTATAGCATTTTAGGAACCACTTGAGTGTCTTTTCAAAAGTTGTCATACACTTGTAAAGTGGACTTGCAACTCGCAACAGCTAAAACTCACTGTGTATCAAAATCAAAATCAGGTGATGGTTACAACACCAGGTGCCGATTAAACAGCGAGCGCCTCAAAAGAATAAAAGAGAATAGGAATGTTTATAGCAACATCTTTAGGAATATATTGATTTAAACTTTCACGATTATCACTCATATTTTAAAGACAAACGGGTCTTAATCGCGTAAACTTACGTGTCCCGTGGTCGTCATGCCCGAAACGTCAGGATATAATTAAACGTAAATTTACGCGATTAAGACCCGTTTGTCTTTAAAATATGATCTTTAGGAATCACTACTAGGAGCTCGTAAAGCAGCAAGCGTCAATCTTTTAAGAGTTATCTAAATTAGTTAGAATTAAACCAGAGTACTCGACGCACGAATCCAGCAATCGGAAATTCAAACGTGCAGAGCGAAACTCGGTTCCCCGCCGCCCTGACTTTTCAGTTTTTCGCCTTTCGTTGCGTAGCCAAATTGCAAATCGCTAACGCGAAGCAACTCATCAATTTAGACAAATAATTAAACCGATGTGGTATCGTGTAGTGTAAAGGATTGCCCTATTACCCACAGAAGAAATGACGGCAAACACTCGTTTCACAGGTAAATCTGATTTGCCGGTTGATTGTTTTCAAACGATATTTTGTCGATTTAGTAGCATAAATCGTGTAAGTTATCACTTTCTAGCATTCATTGTTAGTTGTCCTATCACTGTGCGCTAATAATTTATCACAACAGTTAATATTAAAGGATATTTTGTGTAAAAATATAAATGGCCACGCTACGCTAGAGCTTGACTAAACGTTGAACTACCAATATCGATATTCGTTCGATAAACATACCTAATCAGTCTATTACATTACAATGCCGTCATATTCCCAGATTTTAAGTACGAATGTGTATTTAACAAACTTGAAGGACCTTACTATGTTTTGTGAGATTTTTTTGAGACTATACGAGTTTTATTATTTCTGTAAAATTTAAGGGATACGCCAGATGCTAAGTTCACACGCGTTTGCAATTTGTAATTCGACAACCTCAATTCACATTGTACTATAAAACTTATAGCAAAAAACGAAGATAAAAAATACCATGTTGTCGATAAAACAGTCAAACATCGATAGATAATTGCTCTGTTGTAATAGGCAACCCTATTCCTGACCACACATAGACAAATTTACGCACACACTTACGTTTCGTTTTTGATTATACTTTTAATCGTTGTCGATCATTCTTTGTCATCTTAGTTCTGTGGTTTTAAAACATTGCCGCTCGTTTCGAATTTCATTTTTGCACGTGTCTCGTACGACGTTTTTTAGTGCATGACCCTCCGAAGTTTTGGACCTGACGTAAAATGACACACTTCTCGCACTAGAGCCTTAAATGGTCACCATCTGTACTAAAAAAAAAATGTTACGCTGCTGCGCGTTAGCGATGTTTTTCGCACTTGTGTCGTAATGTACTATTTTATGTCGCTCTTTCTTTTTAGTGCGATAAAGACATTTTTGAAGGTGAATGTAACCATGAATGTTTGTTACAGGCTGCACAAAAAACAAGGAACGCGTCGGCAAAATGATGGACCTCCTCACCAACGCGGGGCTGGAAGGCAAGCCCACGCTGGAAAAGTGCAAGGCGCTGAAACAAGCCAAGGTGGACAAGAAGGAGCAGGAGAAACAAGCCAAGAAAGAGGCCAAGGTGAAGAGCAAACCTGCGCCAGCGGACGGAGACGGCGAGCAGAGTAAGTGTTTATACTTTTAACCATTTAGGGGGGAAATGATGGCCATTCTGATTAACGTTCAAAGGCAAGCGGCAAGCAAGGAGAAGTGTCGACGTCAACTGTTTGAAGTTAATAATGGCGAAAATAATTCAAATAAATCGTCGTTCCTGTAGTAGATTTTTTTCTCTCTTGATAGTGTCAGACGATTCGAAAATGCATTCGCAACCAGGCGAAATTCCGAACACTACCCCAGAAACCGACAGTACTCGCTAGGAGGGCAAAGGCTTGCGTATTAATGCCGCACGCCGCGTACTCGCTAGGCGGGCAAGCGGCGGACGCTCAGGGCTGTGCCAAGCAACTTTCGTATACGTCACAGAGTATATTTTATTTTGTATTCTCATTAGGTGAAATAAATAAAAATGTAACGTGTAGTAATAAACTGTAATAATCGGATATTCGGATCGATATTTACACAAACTCGGCAAAATCATTAAGTACATTTTTTCTGTTACTGGCAGCGGCAGCCCTGAGCCTTGCCCGCCTGGCGAGTACTCTGGCGTCGCGTGAAGGTTTATAGCTCTTGCCCTCCTAGCGAGTAAGCCGGCATCTGAGTAGAGTTTACGATTACTCGTCAGGCGGGTAAGCGGTGTCGAAAGTGTTAATAAGCTTACTTAAATAAGGGTGAATCAACTTTTTTTCTGTCTATTATTACCATGGTTACGGTCGCCTGAGTCACGTTGGTTTTACGCAAAATTATGCTGCTTAAACTATGCAAACAGCCATTTTTCTGGTGTTAATAAGCCCTTTCTTTAATGGGTCGCCTACAGACATGCACTACATTACATACATGTTTGCATAATTTAAATAGCATAATTTTGCATAAAACCAGCGTGACTCAGGCGACCGTAACCATGGCAATAACAGACAGAAAAAAGTTGATTCACCCATAAAGAATAGTTTGACATGACTTGACTCGTTTCTTGTTTCACAAATAAGACTTAAATTTGCAAATTTGACATTTAGTGTTTAGAGTATTGAGCTCAAGTTTCTGTGAAACTGGTGTCTTAAGGAAAATAAGGATTTAGCGATATATCTTCTTTTTTTTATTTATTTTCAATAAAAATACAAAGATGCTTACTACTACAATTTCGCCAAACCAACGTTTAACGGCGAGGTTAAGCACTCTTATAAGTACATATACAGGGTGAACGATATGAATTGTTACCAATTTCAAAGGACAGCGATTTTTAGTTGCAATAACTTATTACTATAAGTAATCTAGTAACTGGAGTTCGAGGCCAAAGAATCTACGAAAATATTGCCACAACAATGAAATGTTCTTACAATAGTAAATCCTTATTTTCTAAAAACAGACGTTGAGATATGTTATTTATTGGTAAATTTAATTCTTTAATTTATAGAAACAATATTATTTACTTATTTTCACGTAAATATAAGATATTTTAATAAAAACATAATTATCCGCAATTATTAGTAACAAAGTTGGTATTGCGCTGGTATCACCTCAGGTGTTAATAACATTTGATACAGCAATTTAACTACACATAAATTAAAAGGTAGGTATGGTTAAATTACTAAGCAGTATAAGTACTATACTATTACTAAGCAGTTTTAACCCGTAATAAGGCAGGGGTGGGGTGGTGGTAAAATGAAAGCATTTTTTGTATTTTATTTTTTATTTGTCTTCTTCATCACTTATCCTACTGAGTCCTGGGTAAAAATCGAGTACACTCCCATAAAAGCCGAGAGGCCTTTATGACGCCCAAATAATTTGTAAAAGAAATGCTTAAAATATACCTCTTAGAGTATATAACCAACTTTGTTCCAACAAAAATGTAACAAACTCATTTTAAACCTTAAAATAAGCGACAGTAAGTTTAGGACTCAACACTAATGGTGTTATAAAGGACTCTCGGCTTTTATGGGAGTGTACTCGATTTTTACCCAGGACTCAGGAGGATAAGTGATGAAGAAGACAAATAAAAAATAAAATACAAAAAATGCTTTCATTTTACATTTCCAAATTTCTTTCCCATAATTTTAAGCCGTAATAAGGCACCCCTGCCTTATTACGGGTTAAAACTGCTTAGTAATAGTATAGTATAGTACTTATACTGCTTAGTAATTTAACCATACCTACTGTCTTAACAAATATGGCACACTGTCGTATGTGTTCACTGGTAATTCAACTTCTTTTTAAAATTGGCTTTGAAACGTTGGCTCTTATCATTTTAAGTTGACAAAATGACTAAATGTACATTAGTTATTTCAATTATGTTGTATTGTAATTTATTCTACATAAATCAATCAAAATCAAATAACAAAAAGGTTGTGGAAACCTGAAAACTGTATTTGACAATGACATAAGAGACTTTCACGGATTTGACAATAACGCATCTGTCGTAGTTTCGTTGGCCTCGAACTCCAATTACTAGGGTAAGAAAAAACAAGAGAAAAATATTACATTTTGTGATTAAATTTACTTTAAGTCAATATGACTACCTTTTGCCTTGACTATGGTCTTTAAATGGAAAAAAAAATATTTTCTCGCAGCATGTTTGTGATCCAGTGGTAGTGGTATGTGCCAGTGAAAAACGATCATTTTCTTCATTGCATTTATACTAGCATGTTTAATTGCTCTCACCTTTCTCTTCAAAATAGACCAGACAAAAATTCGAAATTCACTGCACTGGAGAAATGACACGAAATTGAAATTCGGTTTTCAGCCATTTTTGGTTCTTACGAGTTTTATAAGCCGAAGCTCAGTCTCTCGTTCTTATGTTTGCGGTCTACAACACAAATGTTTGCGTGCCTAAGACTTCAATACGGTGTATAAAACATATTTCCGATAATAAGCCTATATTACTTTGACACCAGACTTAATAAGATCTACTTGGCAGCACTTCATATCGTTCACCCTGTATAAAACTAATAACTAACTTTTGAGATTGGAGGAAACGTGTCAACAGTTCGAATCATATTCTATGCTAATCTACTTTAAGTATGTATGAACATATGTTGTTGACATCTTACGCCGCCTCCCTTGAGACATATTAAGTGTAATCAACCAGACACAAGGGGCTAATGTCATATTGCGCCATGTTTTTTGATATTCTTGTTCAGCACAGGGTGTCTACCTATTTAATTTAATTAGGTCCCATGCCCCTCGGCTGTTACACACGTTCCATATACCTACGTTTCTTTTACTTTCCAGCGCCCGAAGGCACGCGGCGAATGACCCGCGGCGCGACCGGCGTCAAGCCGCGTCAACGTATCGTCATATCCTCGGACGAGGAGGACGACACGCCCGCCGCGCGTCGTACGCTCTCCAAGCTGCGCTCCTCCGTCAACGACTCCGACTCCGACTAGGTATAGAATAGAATAGAATAGAATAGAATACAGCGCATCGTCATATCCTCGGACGAGGAGGACGACACGCCCGCCGCGCGTCGTACGCTCTCCAAGCTGCGCTCCTCCGTCAACGACTCCGACTCCGACTAGGTATAGAATAGAATAGAATAGAATACAGCGCATCGTCATATCCTCGGACGAGGAGGACGACACGCCCGCCGCGCGTCGTACGCTCTCCAAGCTGCGCTCCTCCGTCAACGACTCCGACTCCGACTAGGTATAGAATAGAATAGAATAGAATACAGCGCATCGTCATATCCTCGGACGAGGAGGACGACACGCCCGCCGCGCGTCGTACGCTCTCCAAGCTGCGCTCCTCCGTCAACGACTCCGACTCCGACTAGGTATAGAATAGAATAGAATAGAATACAGCGCATCGTCATATCCTCGGACGAGGAGGACGACACGCCCGCCGCGCGTCGTACGCTCTCCAAGCTGCGCTCCTCCGTCAACGACTCCGACTCCGACTAGGTATAGAATAGAATAGAATAGAATAGAATACAGCGCATCGTCATATCCTCGGACGAGGAGGACGACACGCCCGCCGCGCGTCGTACGCTCTCCAAGCTGCGCTCCTCCGTCAACGACTCCGACTCCGACTAGGTATAGAATAGAATAGAATAGAATACAGCGCATCGTCATATCCTCGGACGAGGAGGACGACACGCCCGCCGCGCGTCGTACGCTCTCCAAGCTGCGCTCCTCCGTCAACGACTCCGACTCCGACTAGGTATAGAATAGAATAGAATAGAATACAGCGCATCGTCATATCCTCGGACGAGGAGGACGACACGCCCGCCGCGCGTCGTACGCTCTCCAAGCTGCGCTCCTCCGTCAACGACTCCGACTCCGACTAGGTATAGAATAGAATAGAATAGAATACAGCGCATCGTCATATCCTCGGACGAGGAGGACGACACGCCCGCCGCGCGTCGTACGCTCTCCAAGCTGCGCTCCTCCGTCAACGACTCCGACTCCGACTAGGTATAGAATAGAATAGAATAGAATAGAATACAGCGCATCGTCATATCCTCGGACGAGGAGGACGACACGCCCGCCGCGCGTCGTACGCTCTCCAAGCTGCGCTCCTCCGTCAACGACTCCGACTCCGACTAGGTATAGAATAGAATAGAATAGAATAGAATACAGCGCATCGTCATATCCTCGGACGAGGAGGACGACACGCCCGCCGCGCGTCGTACGCTCTCCAAGCTGCGCTCCTCCGTCAACGACTCCGACTCCGACTAGGTATAGAATAGAATAGAATAGAATAGAATACAGCGCATCGTCATATCCTCGGACGAGGAGGACGACACGCCCGCCGCGCGTCGTACGCTCTCCAAGCTGCGCTCCTCCGTCAACGACTCCGACTCCGACTAGGTATAGAATAGAATAGAATAGAATAGAATAGAATAGAATACAGCGCATCGTCATATCCTCGGACGAGGAGGACGACACGCCCGCCGCGCGTCGTACGCTCTCCAAGCTGCGCTCCTCCGTCAACGACTCCGACTCCGACTAGGTATAGAATAGAATAGAATAGAATAGAATACAGCGCATCGTCATATCCTCGGACGAGGAGCGGAGGTAAGCGGAATGGTTTTCATCACACTTGCAAACAAAGATTAATTTTAGGACAGAATATTATTAAATGACGTACTAACATTTCTATTACTCCTTTTTTACACATGAACATTACGTTATTTGTTCATAACATGAAGTTATTTGTTCATGATTAAAATGATTGACGACTAATGATTAGTAATGAACAGTAAAACTATTTGGGATCACCCTAAATGGAGCGTGACGTCAAATTGATGTTATCGGCATGAAAGTTACGGGCCCTGCTGATGATCCTTTAGTACCGTTTGGTAGCCAAAGTTTCGTAACCAGCTTCAAAATGGGAATAAAATCCCAATAGGTCACTGACTTTAAATCGGGACTTATCATTACCGATTTATGACCAGGTTTGTACCAAATCTGGCTATGAGATGGGAAAATTATTCCCATTTCATAGCTGGCTATCTGGTGGGAAACCATATTTCTCATTTGGCAGCCAACAAAATAGTACTTTGTGCATCAAGGGAGGTAAGTACGGAATTACTAACGAGAGTGTTAGAAGCCCGACGCCGTAGGCGGAGGGCTTTTATGACTCGAGGTAGTATTCCGCTTACCGACCGTGATGCATACAATGTTTTTCATCACACTTGCAATCAAAAATTAATTTTAAGACAGTATATTATTAAATGACGTACTGACATTTATATTACTCCCTAGGGAATTTACACATGAACATTACTTTATTTTTTCATGATTAAAATGATTGACGACTAATGATTAGTAATGGACAGTAAAACTATTTGGGATCACCCTAAATGGAGCGTGACGTCAAATTGATGTCATCGGCATGAAAATTACGGGCCCTGCTGATGATCCTTTAGTACCGTTTGGTAGCCAAAGTTTCGTAACCAGCGTCGAAATGGGAATAAAATCCCAATAGGTCCACTGACTTTAAATCGGGACTTCTCATTACCGATTTGTGTCCAGGTTTGTACCAAATCTGGCTATGGGATGGGTAAGTTATTCCCATTTCATAGCTGGCTATCAGGCGGGAAACCATATTTCCCATTTGGCAGCCAACTACCAAATCTGGCTACCAAACGGTATTAAAGGCTGATAATGAGATCGAGTTTTGTTTTATTTTGGTTTTCCCATTACAATAACCACAATTTTAATCTTCCAGGGGCAGCGAATCCTCGACTTCTCAGCCTGGTAGTGGCCGCCACTACAGAGCCTCTAGAAAGTGCTTCGAAAGGTTCTCAGGACTGCGCGATACGAGTCTAGTGGCTAGTGATCTGTGGAGTGACACGTACCGTGAATGAGCATTTTCATTTTTACATGATAGATGTGACTTCTTTTTAGGGAACGGTCAGTTTTGGTGTTTATTGTTTCCCAGTTGGCTTTTTCTGTGCGGATAGAGAAGAGTTGACAGAAAGAGGAGATTTTTAACTATCAAACCTAGAAAAGGGTAATTTTATTTAAAGTGCAAAAGGTATTTTCCAAGTGGATTCTAGCTCATTCGATCCTAATAGGAGAAAAGAAAACCAAACATTTCTCGATCTTTCTGTTTCGTTACCTCTATACAGAGTTATAAAAAATGGTAGAATGATATAATACAATTGGAACACTTTTTATCCTATTAATATCGAAAGAGTCCCGGATTTTGAGAAGGTATAACGCAAAATAGCTAAAACAATAAAAACTATGGAGGGCAACTTAAATTCCTGCTGCCTAGAGGCCTATTAAAAGGTCTCCTCAGACAAAAGAAATTCTATTCTATTTCCTAGACTATGAATTCAAAATTCACTGGTACAATTATTGTCTGGGCGGCAGGAGGTTAAAAATGCCTAAAAAGCTAAATGGAAATAAATTAATATTGTCACTGTGACAGGAACCATGAATTTCTGCTAGTACGCCCTAAAATATTAGATTAATCACTTTCCGCACAGAATCCATTAATTATTTCATTAATAAATTTAAGTTATGAGATATCTGCCGACACATAATCGACGAGTCATTATAAGTTCTTTGGAAGTAAATATTTATAAGTACATCAGCTATTAGAATCGAAGCGTTAAAGGTTCTTAAAAATATCTGAACATGCACTTTGCTTAAAATACTCGTAAAGTATACTTTGGGGGCAAGTGTATGTAATAAATAAAAGTATGTATACATATTTCTGCCCTTTACTGTGCAGGCATTTATGACAGTCTTGGCCGTTCATGACGTTTAACAAGGAAAGGAGTTATGTCTATAGACAGATAACATTATTGTTTTTACTACTTGTTGCAAAATATTTAATTGGCAGCTTTTAGTTATACATTTATGTTTTGTGATTACTTATACTAATCTATCGATCTCACAAAATAACGCTCTGAAACAGAGTATAATAATACATGGCTTTCTAATACCATTGAGCCTAAAATTATCCTAATTCCAAATTAACACTATTTTTAATATTTTATCAGGACTAATCTATTATTTACAACGAAATTTGTTCGATTGTAAGAACCAACTCACGGTTATATACACGATAAACTCAAAATGTGTGGCAACAGAACCATATTTTCAATGCTTTTGTAACCCTTTGCACGCCGATCATGAACCCAACTCGTTATTTTCGCAGTTGTGATCTTAAACTCTAAGAGTTTAAATTTAAACGAATAATTTTTTTAGCTGGCTGTGAAAGGGTTTAAGCCATAATTGAATCTATGGGTAAAATCGTCATGTGTCGTCCTCGGAAAAATAAATTACAATGCTAAATGCCAAACGGTTGTATGTTATCGCCTGGCATATTTAGTACCTTTGGTCCGAGAACACATATATTATCCACTCACTTGCTTCATGTAGCTTTTGTTACATGTCATCACTCTTATTTTACATAGATAGAGTCTATCGCAAAAATCAAAGCAAGTGAGTGGCTATACGACCTTTTTACAGTCGCCATAAAATATATCGTAGCGTCCGGGAGCGCTCAAAAATATCTGAACTCGCCTCTATCGTTATGACAATAAAGGCGTGTTCAGATATTTTTGAACGCTCCCGACGCTACGATTTATCTGATGGTGACATCAACGCAGTCGCCATCTTAGCACGAACAAGCTGTCCTAAAGCTGAATTTGCACTTGCAAGTTTTGTGGCGCAACTATGCGTATGAGTGATTTGTGCAAGTATTGCATATGAAGGGTCCACGGAAAGAACATGTCTAGTCAATTCAAATTACAGAAGGAAAAACCACCTTACTCAGAATAAGGTGTGAATTTGCCCTGATTTTTTAAGTACTGGACATGTTTTTTCCGTAGACCCTTCATATACTCTTGTCTTGTATTGTGTATAACTTTATTTCAATACTTGCAGGTATAAATGTGGCAGGTTAAAATATCGTCTCTATACTCTATAGTCAGCAAATTATCGTTGTCATGACAACTAGAATGGCCGAAGAAAGTATGGAGCCACTAGTGCCATTTACAGATTTTTATTGATATTTATTGCCAGTTTCAATATTATCTAGTAAGTATAGCTTCCTTATAAATTGTTTTTATTGAACTTGCCAGTTGTCCTTTTAAAAGGACGTTTGGTCACCTAATTGGCCTGATACGCTCCGATTAGATGGCGACTGTAAGTAAACGCACAATCTGGCCGAGTCCAGTTGAAACTAATGGCCAAATTTGATCGTTAAATGTTAGCGAGAAAGCTTAATTTATGCAACCTTATGGCAAACGTAATAAGGTATTGATTCGTTAAGGAAAGATTTGTTTAAGCAGAATTGTAGGACTAAAATCCCTCGCCTACTGTTTAAGTAGTGGTAGTGTAAAGAAGCTTTATATAAGGCACCCGTACTGTTCATTTGTGCCTATATATATGTGGAACTATATGTGTGTCGTATTAACCGTATCTGTCATTGCTATGCATAAGGATCCTTAAAGTAATTAACTATTTCGGAGCATCTTTGAGGGCCCTTTTACATGATAAAGACTTTTTAAAATATCAACATAATTTTCCATTTATTTACATAGCAGAATATATGTTTGTGTGGAGTCAAATTTTATACTATAGTTTTTAAAATGAAAAATATTAGAATTATCACTAAATTGGTAACACCAATCGTATTGGTTAGTTCGTGTATATACGAAGAGAAATACATTATTGTGTGTCCTATCTTTATTTTTGTACAGTTTTGAAAGTAAAAGAGCGTTTGACAGCTTTGTACATACGCGTGGTTCGGTGTCGAAGGATTTTAACGTTCATATTACAAAGGAGCGTAGTGTTGCCAGTGATTTTATTGAAAATTACGATAATTTTCAATGTAATTTGATGACAGTTACATAGTCGACAATAACCTTTGACTAATATTGAAGACATTAAGACGTATCCAACTGATAATTGCCTAAATCTTCCTAGTAAAGGCAGTTTTTATTGACAACTCCTGAAATGGTCTCCTGAAATTTTTTGTATTATCTTATCTGCCATTTCACTTACCCTAATCAATTTGGTAACATTTGGCATCTCTTTCCGTTCAAAGAGATGTGTTGATAAGTTGTCAAAGTTTTATGACGTTTGCAGCAATGAATTATTAAATACGTAACATTTAATAACGCTCAAAATTATTGATAAATTCTGTATTTTGTGGCAGCCACACAATTTATTGGCAATATTTGATTATTTATGATAAACATATGACTATGAATATTGCCAGTATCTAAATCATGATATATGTGTACTATACGTGACTATTACTTAAATGACTGTTAAAGTTCCTTTTGAAATCAGACGTAATAAAATTTTATAAAAAAAAAATCAAGCGAAAGATAGTATCATAATATTCATAATAATGGAAATGTAAAGTTAATTCAAACTTGGATACTAAATGTCACCAATGCTTGTGGAATTCAAGAAATATATTTACTTAGGTATTCATATCACGAAAAAATATTTTGACGGTATAATGAATCTCATTGAGTCTATACTCTTGAAATTAATTTCTTTTGTTAATCTGTTCAAATATTCTATGCATTTTTTATTAAGAAATAATTTACCGTATAGTTACTTTCTAGAATCAAATTTATTTAATTATATTCTAGTATTCAATCCTTGCAAGTATACGCAACCGATTTATTTTCTATAGGTACCTCATCAGCTGTTGGCAACTTAACTTATTAAGATATAGCATGATATTCTAGCTTTAGCTGTCAAATCCTTATTTAAACAATTAAAATTATCTTTTGCGTCGATACAGTCAACACAACACGTTTCCACAGCCGGAGAGCTGGATACACAATTCGCAATAAAGCTATGTTACTGACTGTACTAGGAAAACGTAGTGACTGCGATAGGTAGCTTTTTACGATATAAATGCGTTAACTTCATCCGAAAAATATGCATTTACTATGTACTGACTAATTGACTGATGTTAGGAAATTGTTCAAGTAATTATCAGAGCCCGGAAAATCCATAGCAAAACAAAAGACTGTCACAATGAAACTAGGGTGAGAGACATTTTTTTATCGATATCGAGTAAGTTTATATTTCAACCACTTCCGTTTCAAACCGTTTTAAAATACAAATAATAATTATGTACAGAGACACAATTGATATTTTATCGCTGTCAAATTCTTTAAAATAGACGGAGGAGTCCAATATAATAACAGATACTAACCACTAAAATAAACGGTTGCACTCATTTCTATCGTGACGCCTAGGTGACACTGACTCGTGGGCTCAGTGGTTGATAATGGAGACCTAGGTTCTCCGAAACGTGTCCCACGTAGTTGACTACATACGTGAGTTTAACCGTTTACTTACATTTTAGTGGTATTATGTCTCGCGATAGTTTTTTATTTTCCTTGCTATTGTGTCAGGATGCTTAGCCAAGTTGCCAATCGCTAACGTTTAGTAGCGTATCGTAGTTTTCCCTCTCTGTCACTCTTTCCTATTAGTGTGACAAAGACAGTTAGCTGCCTTTCGTTTACGGTTGACGATTAAGCGTTAGCGATTGGCAACTTGTCTAAGCACCCAGGTGATTCTAAAATGCTTATTAATAAAATAGGCTTACTTGAATAAAGAAAAGTTTGATTTTAGTTTTGATTTTGAATTCCATTTCGTCTTCATTCGATTTTTTTGGCATTACAAGTTTTCAGGAGCATTGTATAAATCTTTAACATCAGTCATTTAATCATTGGCCTATACTTGTTTAAAAAATTAAGTTATAACCTAAAACTTGATATTTGTGTCAAAATTAATTCCTTATACCACGTGTGATAGTGTGGCTCTATGAATAATATCATTTATCATAAATCCTGTACATATTAGTAGTAGAGAATTAGTTTTAAGTTCATTAATAAGATCATAAGTAGGAGTATGCGATATATTCAGATGTGTTTGTTTTACCTTAAATCGACCATGTTGTTGAATGCACCTTGACTCTACCCGATGGTGCCTTTGGTCGAAATATAGTCAACATTATATGGATTATTGTAAGATTTGTAAGGCAATGCTTTTCGCTGACATTCTGATTATTGTTTTGTAAAATCGTTATGTTGATTTATGTATACAACTAGATTTAACGCGATAACGGGACTCAGAACCTTAACGCAATAGTAAAGCGATAGTATCTCGCGGGGTGATATATCAGCCTCTATAGCTTATTTGGTGACCCGCGAATGCAGGTTCAGAGCTGGGGCATTTATTTGTCTGTTTTTCACAATTAATATTTGTTTTTTGGTCATGGTTTTATTCTATGTGTTTAAATATCTATACGCATCTATTATACAATTTTATCGACGCTTTGTACCCAAAACACGAGCTTACCGTGGGACGAATTGTGTAGGATTGTCGTTTGATATTTATTTATATCGCTTAGGTCGCATAGTCCTATCAATCGTAATGCGATTTTTTTCCTGTTGGTCGATTAATCGAACTAGACGAACTTTTGAAATCCCATTAATCCGATAGTACAGTCAAGTGCAAAAATAAGTATCGAAAGAATCCGCTCATAAATTGTAATTGCTGTTGATGTCCTTAATAGCTAAATAAATAAATAAATTATGTTACTACGTTCTTATTACACAGAATTAGAGTGCACTGGGACATACTTTTGAACACTTTTGTATACACCTTGTTTTGTCTTTGACTGTAGGACTGATAGGATTTGAAAAGCCCTTATAGTTCGGTCAATCGAGCCAATAGGGAAAAAAAATGTATTCCGTTTGATCGGACTAGCCAATTGTACTATGCGACCTAAGAGATTTATATACACCCATCACGGTTGAATGGATACAGTTAAACAGTGACAGGTATCTATCTCACCCGCGATACACTGTCGCCTTACAATTGTGCTAAGCCCGCTGGTGCTTGCGAAGTTACAGTCATTAAAATACAACGGCGAATAATGACGTAAGCGCCGAGTCATTTATCGAAGATGATCACCAATATATAGATATGTTTATAAGCGATATCGATAGCATACATGATGTGCGTTATATTATGTCCTTGCCAGTTACTGAGGCGAATTTATTTACTCAAAAGTGCTATTCTTTTACGTTTACAATTAGGATTTTAATATAGATTGGGCATTCGTTTCATAACGACCTAAGAGTAAGAGGGTTTTTATAAAATTGAGCCATAATAAAACAATTGAAGTACGGAATTTGGGAAGTAAACCCAGCACACTTTACAAAGAGCCTCGCGACAATATTTCGCGGGCGAGATACATCTGTCACTGTTTGATGAATAAAATTAGACAGTGACAGTTGTCTCGCGTTCGACATAGTGTCGATTTGCTCTTTTGCAGTCGCTATCAGGATGCTTAGCCAAGTTGCCAATCGCTAACGCTTAATAGCGTATCGTAGTTTTCCCTCTCTGTCACTCTTTCATTTTAGTGCGACAAAGACAGTTAACTGCCTTTCGTTTACGATTAACGACTAAGCGTTAGCGATTAGCAACTTGCTAAGCACACAGATATATCAATGCGGCCAGTGTGCTCATAAACATCTGAGCACGCCTCTATTGTCATGGCGTTAGTGCATGTTCAGATATTTTTGAACACCGTGGCGTAGCGAAATAGCGACTACTATACTCAAACCAAACAGACGACTGAGGCAATAAACGCTGGCGGCTTTGTGGCATAAGGGCGTGAGGCTGCGAAAGAGACAATGCAATGCTGATTGAATGAATTTCATTTGTTTTACGATCCCAGTTGTCTATTTGGTTTGAGGATAGTTATAAGGGTTATAAGGGTGCAGGGTCGAGCCTTAATCGTTATCCAACATGAATAAGATTCTAATTTAAGGTTGTGTTCTTAAACCTTTGCAATATTAATATTAACAGATCGAACCTACGTAATAACTTGCAAGTATGGTTTTTTTCAATAAACAACTTATAACGTTATGACTACTGAAATGAATAAATTTTCTATAGGGATATATGAGTACTAATTTTTAAACCATTTCAGTAACTTTTCATTCCAAAATATATTTTTATTTCTTACCTAATTTTCAAGATTATATCCCATTATTTCCAACTAATTGGGAATACCAGTAGTTCAGATCAGTAGTTATAACGTTGACTTCTTCTGTCCTACCCGAATAGGTAAATCGCCGCTGTACAGTCAGCAGCAGATATTGCTAAGCGGGCAGGGTGTTCAAAAGGCACGACCTTATTGCTAAGACTATAAAAGTGTGTTAATGTCATTGTGAACACCCTACCTTTAGTAATATCTGCTGCTGACTGTACTTACTAAACATTGTATCTACAACTCTCACTTAATGGAAGAAACACCCGTATTAGGGTGAATATCTGAGCGTTTCAACCGCCTAATTTTGGTGGCATCATTTTTGCCGAAGTTTCTAAACGTCTCAATGTTATACTTTGTCATTTGTATAAGGTACCGTGCCTTATTCAAATGACAAAGTAGCACATTGTAAAGAATGGAAACTTCATCAAAAATAATGCTACCAAAATTAGGCGGTTGAAACTCTCAGATATTCACCCATTCAGAGTGAAAGAAATCTTACTTACTGTATTGATTT